>VMDO01019254.1:0-39758 GCA_007922755.1 Pedetes capensis | reverse complement strand
AGGAAGAGTTTAATTTGTCTCATGGTTTGAGAGGATTCAGTCCATAGTTGCTTCGGCAGAACATCATGGCAGTGGGAGCATGTGGTGGAGAGGACAGCTGTTCATAGCATGGGGGACAGGAAGCAATGAGAGAGAGAGAGGGAGCAGCTAGGGATAATGTACCACCAAGGACCTGCCCTGGTAACCTCCTGCCTCCAGCCAGGTCCAACCTCCCAAAGTTTCCACAACCTCCGAAAATATGCCACCAGCTGGGACAAAGTGTATAAGGAGAGGGAGAGGGAGAGGGAGAGGGAGAGGGAGAGAGAGAGAGAGAGAGAAAGAGAGAGAGAGAGACATATATGTTATGCCATATATCTATATAGATTGGAGCTGTACCACTGTGGCATCCGATCATGTCAGATCTCGGGAGCTAAGCGGGGTTGGGCCTGATTAGTCCTTGAATGGGAGACCGCCTGGGAACACCAGGTGCTGCTGACTTGGGAGAAGGATTCAGCAACCCACTCCCAAAAACCAATCTGCCATTGAAAATGCTATAAATAGCAGAGACGTACTGACAATAGTGTTTAGCCTGTTGTACATAGAGTTGCTATGAGTTGGACACTGACTTGACGGCACCTAACAACAATACCTGTTTCTGTCAGGTATTTCATGGTGGAAACTGTAAAAGTAACTAATACCATGAAACATAGCTCATAGCTTTCTATATCCATCTATATCTGTATTTATTATATGATATATAATTGTCTGCATATGTGTATACCATGTATTTATATCTCCATATATCTCTCTATGTAACAAACAGCCTAGGTGTTTTATATATAACACATAGCCACATAGGTCTGTGTAAGTAGACTCTATGATGTTCCCACAGCAACTAAAATGCCTAATGCTGCATTTCTCAGAACTTGTCCTTGTTAAGCGATGTCTGACTGTAACTTGAAACCTAGTAAGGGCATGCTGCGCTAGAAGAGCCAGGGGTCCTGGGAGGAGCTTCCAGCCCTGGTCTTGGCATGAACTTGGTCAGGCTCTTAGACCAGGCATGTTGACTATCTTTGAGCCACAATGAAAATATGTGATTCTGATTAAATTTTTCCCCTTTACAAGGAAAAAATAATGTGTTTTCAAGTGAAAATACATACATTGTTCCTCATTCCTTTGAAATTCCCTAAGCTGCTTCCGAGCTGCTGTGTTTCTGGTTTCCTGAAATGAGTAACAACTGATGTGCCAGTGCCACACTCACCTGAAAACAGCTCAGTGGAAACCATCTGTCAACCATATCAATTCTGGCCCTGTGTGAGCTTTATTCCCAGGGGAGGAATCTCTGTGACCACTCTGTGACTTTTGAGGAAAAAAAAAAGTTTGTTTTTCTCTTTTTGTAAGTGACTTGTGGGATGAACCAAGAACCAAATGGTAGCCTTCTCTTCTTTAAATATTCCAGATATACAAAGTTTCTGAGTATATCACCTTTATAAACACATTTTATGACAATGGTATCAAGTTCACTGAATGGCAAGAATACTGATGTGGGGAACACCTTTCTCTGTTCATGTTCTCCAATTTATCTCCTTTCAGAGGCTGCCCTTTCATGTCAGGTATATTCCTGTGTTTTGCACTCTGGGTGAATTGGTGACAATAGCCCACATTCCCTAACAGTGGAGGACAAGTCCATCAGACCTCACAGACTGTGACCATATTGTGGCCGGCTGTTGCATATTTGCAAAAGCATCAGGGAATTTTGAAAGGAATTTAGGAAATCTGCAGACAGAATGATAAATAAAGAATTAAAATGTGAATTAATGGGCAAAACATATTGTAAAAAAAGGGCAAAAAATCAAGCAATGCATAACCATAATTTAAAAAGTAGTGAAGAGACATTGCAATCTAGTTGAAAAGTGGGGAATACCAGGAGCCAGTTCCACCCAGGGCCCAGGCTATGTAGGGTGTATGTAGAGCCTGTTGTTCCTGAGTTCGCAATGAACAAAATAACGCAGGATTAAATCAAGCAGAAGAGATAAGTTTGGAATACAATTTATTTTTAAAATGTCATATGAAAAGTCAACTGCAAAGCCTATGAACTCCATGTCATATTACTATCTGTAAACTACAGACTATTTGCCCTGGGCTTATTGAAAGAAGTCTTCTGGTTTTATCTCACAGATGAAATACAGATTTTGAAGTGTTTGTTTGGTTTTTCGTTTTTTTGTAAGCTCATGTGCCCACTTGGGAGCATTAACCAGCTCTACTGTCCTCATGACGAATAGCCCCTCTTCTCTCATGGGATGCCCTACTTTATAGGCAACTTAAAAGATTCCAGCTTATTTTAAAAGAAATTTGTTCAGTTTGGACAATGCTGTCTGAGATACCGAAGACCTATTTTTAAAAAAATTCTTAATAAAAAGATTTATTAAGGCATAATTTACAAAATAATTCACTCTTTTTAGAAGCATAATTTGGTGAATTTTGACAAATGTATCTAGTCATGTAAACAATGCCACAATAGAGAAATAGACTATTTCTATTACCCCCACATTTCCCTTGTGTCAATCCATCCCCCTACTCCCAGATCCTGACAACCACTGATCTATTTCTGTCCCTGTAATTTTGCCTTTTTGTGATGGGCTTATAAATATACTTATGCAGTATAAAGATTTTTGTTTCTTGTTTCTTTCACTTGACAAAATACTTTTGAGAATCATATATATCTATATCTTATATCTATATCTATATTTGTTGTTGTTGTTAGGTGCTATTGAGTCGGGTCTGACTCATAGCGACCTCATGGAGTTTTCAATGGCTAATTGTTTCAGGAGTAGATTGCCATGTCCTTCTCCTTTTTTACCGATCTCAGAGTATGGAGCAGCACTCTACCAACTTAGCTAAACCCCAGCCCGTGTGTGTGTGTGTGTGTGTGTGTGTGTGTGTGTGTGTGTGTGTGTGTGTGTATGTATATATGTATGTATATATGTATATATGTGTATATGTGTACTTTTTTTTTTGAAGTTCTAGGGAGTTGAATCCAGGACTTTATGCATACTTTGCAAGTACTCTACCACTAGATTGCACCTTTAGCCCCTTTTTATTTTTTTTACCTTGAGACAGGTTCTTTTTAAAAATTATTTATTTATTTATTTATTTATTTATTTACTTTGCAGTACTTGAGGGTTGAACCCAAGGCCTCACACATACTTTTCAAGTCCTCCACTACTGGCCGCATCCCAAGCCTATTTTTTATTTTTTATCTTGAGCTAGAATCTCACTAAGTTATATAGGATGTCTCTGGCCTAGAACCTGAAATTCACCAGCCTCCTCCTCCTGAGTAGCTGGGATCACAGGCACGAGCCACTATACCCAGCCTCATTTAAACTGTTTCATATATCAATGCTTATTTCTTTTTGTTGTTAAGTAGTATTCCATTGTATAGATTCTGTTTTATAGATATACCCCAATTTGTTTATTTACTTATCAGTTGATGGACATTTGGCTTTTGTCTCAGGCTATCATGACCACATGTGTCTTTGTGTGGACATCTGTTCTCATGTCTCTTAGGTATATGTCTGAGATTATATTACTTGGTCATATGGTAATTGTATATTTGATTTTACAAAGGACTGCAAAGTTGATTTAAAATGTGATTGTACTATTTGGCATTTTTGCCAGCTGTGTATGAGAGCTCAAGTTACCCCACCTTCTTGCCAACACTTGGTACTTTCAGTTTTCAAATTTTAGACATTCTAGTGTGTGTACTGGTATTTCATTGAGGGTTTTTTTTTTTTTTTTTTTTTTTTCATTAGAGTAAGATTCATTTTAAAACACCTTTCCTTGTTTTCCAAGTGTTGATCAAGAAGATAATATACTTATTCTCTACCTTTGGATTTCTTGTGATCTTAAACTGGGAAATTTTCTTCCCTCCTAACCCCATACTCCTATTTAAGTCAGGATAAGTGGAAAGGGAGTCCTTGGGAATGTAGTCAAAATTTTGAGAAGTCATATCCTGAGGCCCAATGTGTTTCCCAAGACCACTCTGCATCTTCCACTCCTTGTTTATTCCTTCCCATGGGAGTGGACCTGATGCCACCAGTTGGTGGCTAACATGGAGAGAGAATGACAGAGCTTCCTGCCTCCTGGATAGGCAGGTCTGACTTCCAAGCAGGGGGCCTTCTTCCCTTCCAGCCCAGCTTTCTCAGCAAGGAGACAGGCAGGGAGAGATGATCCACTCTGCTGGCTCAGGGGATCTTCCCTGGGCACCCACGCCTGCATGGGTGAATACTTGGTTGATAACTCACTCCAGCATTAGCTCTAAGCAAGTTCTCCATTCAGTCTTACTGAATGATCCTCATCTTCTACCTGTGTCTTATTCTCAATATGTTTGGATCCCACTGGGGGGAAGAGCTGTGACTGGCTCTTGGTGACCTCAACCCATGGTTTGGGCTGCACGTAGTACTGACAGTCATCTTGTCTCCTCAATTCCATGCATTTTGTAAACATTTACCAAGTGCTCACCACATACCACATAAGGAGGCACCAGAGCTTCAGAGAGTTAAATGCCTGATCTTGGAAGATCAAAATGTACTCATGCAGGAAGAAGGGAGGAAATATCTATATTATATTTCCCTCAGAGGACCTCCCTCATGTGTCTATCAGTTTGCCATGTTGTAGGGGCTTGTGTGTTGCTATGATGCTGAAAGCTATGCTACCACTATTACAGATACCACTATTACATGATCATCCATGGTGGACGAGTTTCAGCTGAGCTTCCAGACAAAGACAGACTAGGGAGAAGCACATGGCTAACCTACTCTCAAAACAATTAGCCATTGAAAACCCCACGAATCTAAGAGAAACACTGTCAGAAATAGTGCCTGAAAGTGAGCCCCCCGGGTTTGACGGCACTCAAAGACAGCTGGGGAAGAGTTGCCTCCCCAGAGCAGAGTTGACCTTAATGACAGAATAGAATAAAGCCTCTGGGACCACCATTTGCTGATGTGGCATGACTCAAAGTGAGAAGGAAAAATTATAATCATCCACTAATAATTGGAACATAGAATGTATGTAGTATGAATCTAGGTAAATTAGAAATTGTCAAAAGGGAATTGGAGCACATAACCATCAAAATTCTAGGAATCATTGAGGTGAAATGAACTAGCATGGGCCATTTTAAATCAGATAATCATATCGTCTACCATTCTGAGAATGACAGAATGAAGAGAAATGGGGTTGCATTCATCATCAAAAAAGACATCTCAAGATCTGTCCTGAAGTACAATGCTGTCAGTGATAGAATAATATCCACACACTTACATGGAAGGCTAGTTAATATGACTATTATTCAAATTTACACACTCACCACTATGGCCACAAATGATACAACAACAGCTCAGAGCATTTTAGTCTGTATCACATCTATTTCCTTTACTCTGCCTTTGAGTAAAAGCAGATTTTACTTAGGCTTTATTCTCTTTCATGCTTATTCTAGACTACTTCTCAAAAATGTATACTTCATAAGAAGCAACCAAAATGTTGAATATTAGGATAATTTTAACCTAAATCTTTTACAGGTTTATGTTTGCAAACATTATCACCATTAGATTTTATGTGTCAAATTTTCTTGTTTATCATGCAATATTAAGCTCATCACTGACATTGCAGTTGTGCACACATTTTAAACAATAGAGTTTTAACTGATCTTCCACAATTAGAAATGACAATTTTTTTTTAGAAATTTTATAAGTACATATTTAACTTTAAAAAAGTTAGAGTCCATTTAAATTTTTGGCACAATTTTTCTCCCCTTTGATTCTTTTATAACTTTGTAAGCCCTCTTAAAAGAATGATAGAACATTATACTTGAAAGCCTTTGAAGCTGAAAAATATCAACATTTTTGCCTGACAAGCAGAGAATGGATTGGGCAAATTAAGATAAGTGAAGAATTTACAGAAGCTCAAGAAAACACGAGAACACAGGTTGTTCATAGTTCAAAGGGAATCATTATGGTCATTAGTCATCCTAGAAGAAGGTGTTCTTCCTAGAGCTACCAGAGAATTCCAAGCAAGTCATTAAGAAATACTCTTCATGTATTATATTGTGGACATTTAACAAAAGGAAAGAGACAGTTGATAAAAGGGGCATGGTACTCTTTAGATTCAGATAGTTTGTATGTCTTCTGTGAATTGTAAAATGAAAACTCTCCACCATTGCGTGTGTAATTTGTAGCACATATGGTGGACTATTTTACACAGCAAATGGCAACACAATAGCAATCATTTTGCACTGCTTCAGGGTCTGCACCATCTGCTTATACCTGCACCTGTCCATCTTCACACTCATCAGGTACCAGCTTTTGAGACATTTGCACAGAAAGGGCTTCTCTGGCTACTTCCAGTCATCCTCTTCTTCCATCACCCACCCAAGGTCTCTTCCTGTCCCCTTACTCTGCCATGTATTCTCTGTACAACCTACTCCACAAGAGACAACATATTAACTGGCACTTTTTTTTTTATTGTTTTTCTGCCTCAGTACAATATGGACTCTGTAGGAACAGAGATTCTGTACTGTTCAGTTCAGAGCCCCAGAGCCAAGACTTGTGCTTGCCACAGAGGAGACTGCCAATTAGCAGGCAAGAAAACTGCCTATGTTCCCACTGGGATATATTCATCTCTAAATTGTGGATATCTTTAAACTGAGCTTAACTGTTTGTTATAAACCAAACCAAACAAACCAAAAACAAACAAAAAACCTTGGAAAGTAGTGGGCTGGTAGGATCCTCATCTTCAAACCTCTGCCAGTCTATGGGTGCTATTGCTGACCTGAGGTCTCTGATAAAATAACAAAATTAAGTTGGGTTAATCAGACTTTTTGTTGCTGTGACTAAATTTCTGTCAGTAATAACTTCAGGGAGGAAAGATTTATTTTGCTCATGGTTCTAGAGGTTTCAGTCCATCATAGCGGGGAGGATGTGGTGGCACAGAGCAGCTCATGTCATGATAGACAGGAAGGAGAATTGATCAGTAACAGGAAGGGGCCAGGGTAAGACACAGCCCTCATGGCACACCCTGAGTGAGCTACTTCTTCCAACTTGGTCCCATCTTCTATCCTACCACCTCCCAACAGGGCATTCAAATTTTGAATCTATCAATGGATTACATCATTCTATGATTCAGAGTCCTCAGAATCTAATTGTTCCTGGAAGTCTCCTCATGGCCACACCCAGAGGTGGCCTTTACTAATCTCCTAGGTCCTTCTCAATCAATCAAGTTGACAATCAAGATTAACCACCACACAAACCTAAACCACAGAACCTTCCCTTGGGTTTCCTGTTGTGGCCAGAAAATATTCTCCCCTGGATTGATAGCAAAGGACTTCTCCATGAAGCTGATCATGGCCTCCGCTAATGTACCGGATGGAACCTTCTCTTGGTCAGCTGTTATTGCAAAATGCCCTTTTCTGATCATATCCCACCCTCACATGAACCTACAGGGATTTCCACCTTTCTTCCTTGCTCCCAGGGTGCTGAAACTCTCATAAATGGCTTGGGATTATTTCATGGTCTGGTTGTCATATAAAAAAGTAGGCAGCTTGAGAATTTCATAAAATGGAATGGAAGGAAAACATAATTAGATTTCCCTGGCCTCATAGTTCTCTGGTTGGAAATGTTGCCTGCAGCTCTACACCTTCTACACAATCATCCTTCGAGGAGAGACCATTCAGCAAACTGTTAGCCCTGGTTTCCCTTTTAGTTCAAAGGTGGCATTCCTATTCCATATGTGTGCTTAGAGAGGCAATTCACTGGCCACTCAGAAATATAAGGACACTTTGTATTGGTCAAGGTCATGAGGAAAAGAGATAAATTTCATCTTTTGTTTGTATGTGATTTTGCTAGAGCACTAGTATTTTCAAAGTGAAGATTTTTTTTTAATTTGAAGATTTTCCTCCTGAATGAATTATGATATTTTATCAATTTTTAAATACTATGTCCTAATCAGAACAGCAGGGTTCAATATTAAGGTGTTGGTGTTGAAGCTGGGTGCAGAGGCTCATGCTCGTAATCTCAGTGACTCGGGAGGCAGAGGCACGAGGATCATGAATTAGAGGCCAGAGGCAGCCTGCATAATTTAGCAAGACTCTGTGTCAAAATTAAAAATTTAAAAATGGGCTGGGAGGCTGGGGGTGAAGCCTGATGATAGAGTACTTGCAAAGTATGTGTGAGGCCCTGGGTTCAACCCTTAAGTAATGCAGGGAAAAAAAAAGTAGATATTTCATGGAAAACATTTTAGTTAGAAAGAATTGAATACAGATGCCAAAGTATTGTTAGTCTTTTTTGCTGCCTTCATCAATAGAAGTTTTACGGGGATTAGAATACTCATTTCTGAATGAAATAGAAGCACTTGACTTTTCATGGTTTTGAACTGTGGGATAATAATTATGTCATGAATAGAAAAGTTTGACTCTCCTGGGAAGTAACACACTGACATGATAAAATGCAATGTATTACTAAGAAGGTAAAGATAAGAAGAAGGAGCAAATTAGATAAAAATCTTGGAAGCTCAATTACGAAATACAAACTCTATTCTAAGTGTCAGGAAGGAAAAATGTGGTAAAGAAATGAATCAATTAACGAATAACTAGAGGCCAACACTTTGATAGATTTAACTAAAATAGTAAAGCATTAAAAATTTGTGTATCTGAGAACATTTTAAGATCAGTGAGTAGGAGGGATATGGAGTTACAAATGCATCTCTGTTATACATGGAATGCAGTGGAAAATGTCAAGTGAAGAACCATGACATTGGGCAGCCAGGTTAAACAAAACAAAACAGCCAGCTTGATGGTAATCTGGACCACTAAGTATAACAAAGTATTCTTGTAAATGGTTTCCAGGTATTTCTTAGTGTTTGTAGGCAATGTGTTTGATAGTGTCCTTTTGAGAAAGAGAGGAAAACATATCCATGGAGACACTCATGTTCAAAATCTTTTATTAGGAAGAAACAGAAGCCAAGGGCATGATTCTTAGGTTGTGAGATATTCCCTGCCATGAGTGGACTGACTTCTAAGATTCATTATTTTCCAAAACCAAGAAATTTCAAATATATCTGTCTTTCCTAAAAGAGCCAGTGTGATAATTGAGAGGTGAGTTGAGGCCTGGGTTCAATGCAGTGGAGGACATTTGTTTTAAGGGTTCTGTAGAAGTCCTGTTAGCCTAGGGAACCACATGTGGTTCCACATATTTGCCTTTAATTTCTTATTTTTATTTTTCCAATATTGGGGGGTTGAACTCAGGGCCTCATGCATGCCAAGCAAGTGCTTACCACTAAGCTGCACCTCCTGCCCCCTTTGTTATTTTTATTTTTATTTTTGAGTCAGGGTCTCACTAAGTTGCACGTGCTAACTCTGGCCTCAAACTCATGGGCCTCTTGCCTCAGTCTCTCGAGTAGCTGAGATCACAGGCATGAGCCATTGCACCTGGCTTTATGCCTTTTTTCCTTTAAATAAGAATCATAGTCAAAGGAGAAAATGCACAGCAGCCACCCTGATTTTTTCAGTCTGTATTTACTCCCTTTGTACCTAGGTATGGATTTGCAGTCACTTTTTCTACTTGTAATCTCTTTGTTATTTTTACAATTTCCCCTTAAGTTTCTAGAACACTTTTAGGAATTTGGAACAATAGAACTATTAACAAAGCATATTATCTCCAAACTAGTTATAATTTTCCTTCTACTGCTTGAGCTCCTCAAATCTGCTGTTTGTGCTAGGTCCAGCCTTCTCCACAACCAGAGCGGGCAAGAAGCATAGAGAGGGTGAGAAACAGCACTTACCTCACTCTTTCTTAGGAAGTTACTAACAGGGGAAGGACGGGGCAATCTGCTCCTGAAGCAGTCCTGACACAATCAGCCATTGAAAACCCTATGAAGGTCGCTATGAGTTGGACCTGAATGGACAGTACTTAACAACAACAACAACAACAACAACAACAACAACAACTCTTCCCTAAACTGACCAAGGAAAAGGATATTCTGATTGCAGATCTTTAACTTGTTAGTCAAATGGCCTGAGGTAAGCCATATTTCCTCTCTGTGCTTGGTGTTTTCCTCTATGAAATATGAATAATATTGCCCACTTTTCTGGACTTATGTTGTTGTTGTTGTTAGGTGCCCTTGAGTTGTGCCTGACTAATAGCGACCCTCACAGAGTTTTCAGTGGCTGATTGTTTTCAGGATTGCCTTGGGAGTGGATTGCCACATCCTTCTCCCATTTTTACAGTGCTAGGAATCAAAGGTGGACCTCAGACTTCAGAGCGGCCCACTACCAACTGAGCTAAATCCCAGCGCCTTTCTGGACTTATAGCAAGTATGAAATGACATGATGTGCATAGGATCGCCCTTGAATATGAAAATGTTAATAACGATGATAGTAACAGTAACAGCGCTCATTGTAAAATTACTGATCTCTCTGTGAGCACAGCCCCTCTTCCTCTCTGGGTGCAGCTAGGTACAGTGCTGGCTAACACTCAAGGCTTCAGTAACCATTCCACTTTATTTGCAGTCTTCAGCGGCACCCTCTATTGAAACCCTTTTGTAACACCAAAGATGAGGATGTCCTATCTAGAAGCCTGAATGTTGTTGGTTTATTGGGATGTGTAAATTCTAAGAACAAATTTCCTACCGATTTATGACCACTGTTTGTTCCTGGTTGCTATGGAGTCACTATGGGCAAGAGGAAGGAAGTTAAAGCTTTCCATAGCCTAGAGCTGCCCAGGCTTTGCTTTTACTTATTTTTTTTTTTAAATAAAGGGATAAATTTGAGAAATTCAACTGTATGTAATATACATGAATGCTTAATTGATCATAATAGTAGGATTAGCAATAGCCTGGGCTTCAATATATGAATGATTAATAAAATTATAAAAACTGATTGCAAAGTATTTAATATTTTTGCACAAGCATGAACAGCATATGGCTAAAAGAAGTCAATGAAACTTCAGTGACATGGCCAGAATTTCTGATCTTGACATTGCAAGATTTAGGGAGGGTTTTAGAGTATGTTTTAATGTTCCCAATCTACACCACTGTTGTTTTATTAACCAGATGATGCTGTACTGGAGATAATTGTTACTAAAATTTGCCAAGTCTTTGGCTACATTGTCAGATCTTTTAGGAGCCATCTGGAATTGATGGGCCCTTTACTGTCCTGCGGCCCTTTGTCTTCCTGGTAGATGCATTGTCACTGAGCCACAAGCAAGGTTAATAATGGCAGTTCAGAGACATTTGGAGTCCTGCACTTCAGAGGCTGCAAAACAATGGAACCACTTACAAGATTTGTGGATCTTCCTGGAAACTGTGATGTCATCTATGCGAACCAGCTGTGCAATTTTTCAAAGTCCACAATGCATCAGGCCTTCCTGTAAGGGGAGACAGAGGCATCTTCGGTGGTGTGCTGTGTAATGCAGTCATCCAACTTGAGACTGGAGACTTGGGCGGTTTTATTAGTTCAGATTGCTTTGGTTTCTTTCCAGCAATTTAAGATTCAAAGTGTTCAAATGGCTTGTGACATGGGTAAGAATCTTAAATCTTGTGAGCTACTTACTATCTGACAAATTGCCTTTCTTGGGACTTTCATTTTTTTTTTAAAGTCTTTAGTTGGATAAAAGAGTTAAATACACCTCTCCAATAAGTTTTATACAATCTGTCTATAAGCACCAACAGTACCACAAAGGGCAACCACCATACTCTGCTCAACTTCTTTCAAGTATCACATAAACCAGCAATGGTTAAAGGCACGAGTACAAATGGAGCTATTTTCCCCTCTGCATCGTGCAGAAAAGCAAGAGCCTTAGGCCAAGCTCTTGGTGGATGACTGCATGGAAATTGGATGTAAGAAACATAACAACCTTCTCTTCAAACTTAATGATTCACTGGCTGTTATAGTTTGAATACGTAATATGTTTCCTAGGCTCAAGGTTTGAATGGTTGGTCCCCAGATGGTAGTGGTATTTTTGGAGGTTCTGGAAGGTTAGGAGGTGGGGCCAAGCTGGAGGAAGTAGGTCATTGGAAGTGAGTTCTTGGGAGTACATTGTCCTTCACTGCTTCCTGTCCTATTCTCTGTCTCCAGCCTACCATGACGTGAACTGAGCTGCTCTGCTGAGCCTTCCTTGCTATGATAGACTGAAACCAGGAGCCAAAATAAATTTTGCCTCCTGTAAGTTGCTTTTCTTGATTATTTGGTTGCAGCAATGAAAAAGTAACTAATACAAGAAAACTGGTACCAGAGAAGTGGGGTCGTTGCTGTGACTAAATCTGATCATGTGATTCTTAAGCTTTTGGAATTGGTTTATGGGTGGAATTTGGAAGAGTTTGGAGAAGCAGGCTAGAAAGTCCTAGAATGATATAAACAGAGCTTAATGAATGATTCTGGTAAGATCTCAGAATACCAGAATGCTGACAGAAATGTGGACAGTGAAAATCATGCTCATGAGGTTTCAGACAGCAACAAGGGCTCTATTGGGAATTGGACTAGAAGCCAATTATGTTACCTTTTCTCAATGTCCTAGAATTTTGTGGGAGGCTGGGTTAAAAGGTGACAGGCTAATTAATTTGGTGGAGGAAATTTCAAGGCAGCATAGCATTCAAGCCATGGTATAGTTATTGCTGGCCACTTTTAGCTAGGTGGGCAGTGAGAATTGAGAATAAAAAAAAAAAACAGAGCAGAAGGATTTGAAACAGTGCAGATTGTCAAGAAAAGGAGTGAATTGAAGGTTGTAGACAAAGAAGGTGTGATTGTTAAAGAGATTAGTGCCATTAAAGAGAAGCCAAGCATCTTCTACTGGGACAACAGGAAATCGGTCAGGCCCTGCCCATCAAATGCTCCAGGGTATAAAACTATAAACTCATTCGAAAGATTCTCCCTTGAGAAAGGGAGGACCAAGGACCCACTTCCAATGATCTAGCTCTTCCAGCTTGGACTCACCTCCCAACCTTCCAGAACCTCCCAAAATAGCACGACCATCTAGGGAGCAACCATTCAAATCATATGCTCACACAGGGCCACATAAGGGAGTGTTTTCTCAGGTTACATATTCAAACCTTAACATTCTTCCCCTGACCCCTAAAGACTTATACATCTCAATATGTAAAATGCATTTTGTCCATCTCCAAGAGTCCCCAAAGTCACTCAGAGGCTATTGTGCTCATGGTTCAAGGGAGAGGTCTGGCTACTACTCAAACTGGCAGCAGAATTTGGCATCATCCACATGGTGCTGGTTTTACAGGCATGGAAAATGTAAGAATTACACAGACTTTGAGGCCTTTACCTAAACTTTTAGGCCTTCCAGGCCTAGGCAGTGTATAGCAGGACCAGATTCACTATGTGGAGCTACCAAGTGAGCAGAACCTAAGCTGCAGCAAAGAGTACGGGTTGTTGGAGATGCTAGGAACATGGAACATCTGCTGAGGAAAGCTGAAGGCAACGAACAGAGTTACCTCAAGAGAGAGGTCATATGGGCTACAAATGGCAAGGCCACAGGGACAAGGCTGGTCAAGTCCATTGGAACTCACATCGCAACACCACATGCCCTGGACACCTGACATGGAGCTAAAGAATTTAATGCTTGCTTCTTGGGTTTAGATCTTGCTTTGGTCCCTTCTCTCCTTTCTTTGCTCCCATTCCTCCCTTTTGAATGGGAATTTTTATTTCATGCCATTGTATTTGGGGAATTTTCTTTTTGATTTTACAGGGGCTCACAGGTAAGAGTTTTCCTTGAGTCTCAGAAAAGACTTTGAATTTGGACTTCTGAACAATGTTAGAATTGTTAAGACTGGGGATTCTTGGACATGGACTAAATGCATTTTGCATTATGAGATGGCTAGGACTCTTTGGGGCCCGGGGCAGAATGTTAAGGCTTGAATATATAAAGTCCTGCAGGGGCTCCAAAGTTGAATGGTTGGTCCCCAAAGGGTAGCAGTATTGGAGGAAGCTCTGGAAACTTAAGGAGTGGGTCTGAGCTGGAGGAAGTGGATTGTGGGGGCAGATCTTTGGGGGTATATTATCTCCGGCTGCTTTCTGTCTTGATCTCTTTTCTCACCTACCATGATGACAGCTGAGATGCTCTGCCATGATGAACTGAACCCTCTGAAACCATGAACCAAAGTAAATCTTCCATTTTTTATAATGTTCCAATTTTGTGAAAAGATTTTAATGGTATTTAATTTAGACAGCTCACAATAACATCATTTAATGATATATGGCTCTGCAACTATTAACTAAGGTAAAGTTCCCTGGTTTGACAACTAGCAGCAGTTACCTAATAGTAGTTAATAACAGTATTTTGGCTAATCAGTTTTCTCAACAAATATTCCATGACATATCTAACTGCTATCTTGTCCTACTAATTTAACATGGGTTATTATCATTGTTATTATTATTTGCAGTACTAGGTAGTTAAACCCAGGACCTCCTACATGCTAGGCATGTGCTCTACTACTGAGCCATAATCTCAGTCTTTCTTTTATTTTTTATTTTGAGACAGGATGTCACTAAATTGCACAGGCTACCTGTGGCTTAGAACTCATGGTCTCCTGCCTCAGCATCCTGAGTCTGTGGGATTATAAACTTGCATCATGGCTTCTAGCTTAAAGTAGGGTTTTTTCTGTAACTTACTTTGGTTAGCAGTAATTTTTTTAGTTAGTGTACAACTTACTGGATTTCATTATGACATTCTTTTTAAGTGACAGACAACCATGAAATCAATAGAGAAAGTAATTATGTTTGCTAAATAACTCTAATTAGGTACAATCAATTGCTAATATGAATCATAACTTTATACAAGCTACAATGGAATACGAGTTGACTGTGTGGTTAGCTTGGGGGTCAGAGTGACCAGAGGATAAATATTAATTCTTCTATTTAGGATTAAACATTGTTTTCTTCATTTGTAAGATGGGTCTTAACAGGGTGTATAGTGGATATCTAATAAGGACTATTTGTAACAGTACCTAGTTTAGTGTTTCAAAGATATGTAGTTGTTGTTGTTAGGTGCCGTCAAGTCGATATCCGACTCATAGAGACCCTCATAGGGTTTTCCATGGCTGATTGTTTTGGGATTGCCTTGGGAGTGGATTGCCAGGTCCCTCTCCCATTTTTGCAGTGCTGGGAATTGAACTCGAGACCTCAGAGACTGCAATGCAGCGCTCTACCAACTGAGCTAAATCCCACCCCTTCAAAGTTATAGGATATGATTAATAGCTGTTAATATAGCCAAGTCAGAAAGCTCGATTTCTTTCTGCCTCTGTCCTAGACTGCATCCTGGATATGGGAGTCATGTACAAGATTCGAATGAGCTGTGAGAATCCTGCAGCCTTTGAGGCCTGGCATTTGAAGTCTTTTCAAAAAAAAAAAGGGGGGGGGGACATATAAAACATGAAGTGAACTTTGACTGTAGCTGCTGTTTTTCTCTTAATAGAGCAGGGAAGCTGTCAAAGCATTCTTTTGCAGAGAGAAAGGACCAAAACATTCTACCAGGTAAAAATAGCAGTGAAGTCATGTACTGTGGCACATGCCTCTAAATCCCAGCAACTTGAGAGGTGGAGGCAGGAAGATCCTGAGTTTGAGGCCAGAGACAGCCTGTGTAACTTAGGGAGACCCTGTTTCAAGATAAAAAAATAAAAAAAGGGTTTGTGGCAGGCAACTGTCAGTGGTGGAACACTTGCAAAGTATGTATGAGGCCCTGAGTTTAACTTCTAAGTACTCACTCAAACAACAACAACAACAACAACAACAACAACAACAACAACAACCACCACCCAGTGAAGACAGCAGTGTCAACTAGGCTTTGAAACAAACTGATAAAAGCTTTACATATTATTGCCCCTTATCTTGATATTTGCTTATGCCAATCTATTTTCATAACTGCTGTAAATATGGCATTTTCCAATGTTAATAATGAATCAAAGTTCAATTGTCCTATAAATCTTAGCATGGAAAACACCACAAGTAGTCTTACTATTAAAAGATATCATGTTAAGTGGAATAAGCCAGGCACAGAAAGACAGATACCACCTGTTCTCGCTTATATGTGGAAGCTAAAAAAGTTGATTTCATAAAAGTGAAGAGTAGTATAGTGGTCAGCAGAGGCTTGGAAGGGTAGGGGGTAGGAGTACAGAAAGAAGTTGGATAATGTTGTTGTTAGGTGCTGTGGAATCGGTGTCCAACTCATAGCCACCCTATGTACAACAGGTGAAACAATATTGTTAGGGCTTCTTTGCTATTCATAGGATTTTCAATGGCTGATTTTTTTGTGGGGGGGGGAGTGGGTTGTCAAGTCCTTCTCCCAACCTTACATCACCTGGTGTTCCCAGGTGGTCTCCCATCCAGTTACTAGCCTGGCCCAACCCTGTTTAGCTTCTGAGATCTGATGGGATCGGATGCCACAGGGGTACAGCTGTAGGCACGTTTGGATAATAGGTACCAAAATATAATTAGATAGGAAGATTTAATTCTAATGTTCCCTAGCATAGTAGAGTGACTAGCTTACAAACTTTTTATGATATATTTTATAAGAAAGTAGAAGAGAAGTGTTCAAACTTCCTAACAGACAGAAATGATAATGATTTAAGAACAGGGAAATGCTAATTACTCCAACTAGATCATTACACCTTGTATAGACGTATTGAATTATTATGCTGTATGCCATAAATATGGATAATTATTATGTGTAAATTAAAACAATTATGGGAATATGAGAAATAGTGCAATTTGTAGAACCATAGCAGCAGAAGTAAAGGAGTAATTATTGCTAACAGTACCACAACAATGACAACTATTACTTTTACTGGAGATAAATATAAAAGAGAATTTTTTAATTTTATAGACTTACAACTATCATTGTAACCTAAAAATAAACAAAAGAAGCTATAAAAATAATTTTAACCTAAACACAGTGGTGCAGGTTTATAATCCCTGCTACTTGGGAGGCTAAGACAGACGGATCACAAGTTCGAGGCCTGCCTGGGCTACCCAATGAGTTCAAAGCTAGTTTGGGGAACTTAGGCAGATCCTGCCTCCAAATTTTAAAAAATGATTAAAAAGATAGTATGTGTTACTTAAAAGCATGAACTATTGTTAACAACTAGTATTTAATATTTTGTTCTCTGAGTTTTGTGGCAAGTATTTAGTATAATCCAGTAATGAGTTATATTATCATCAGGGACATCTATATAATCAGTTACATGCTCTTGTTTCTAAAATGCATTTGAAGCACCTAATTATGTTATATGCCAAACCTAAGAAAATTATAGAAGAGTTAAAATAAAAATAAAAGACATTTCTCTTCTATCTCCTACAGTATAGATAAAAATAATGGTTCATGTGTACGAAGAAAGACCAGTGGTTGTCAGGAATTGGGGAGGGAGATATGAACAGACAGCACAGTGGAGTGTTAGAGTGGTAACGCCACTCTCTATGACAGCAGAATGATTGATGCATGTCTTTGTAAATTTGTCCAAACCCATAAAATGTACACCACCAAGAGTAAACTCCAATTCAATCTGTGGGCTTTGGATGATAATGATGTGTCCACACAAATTCAACAGCTGTAACAATTTACTCTCTGGTGAGGGATGTTGATAATGGCAGGGCAGGGTACCTATAGGAAATCTTTGCACTTTCCTCTTAATTTGTGGTATTGAAACCTGCTTTAAAAACTCAAGTCTTTATTTTAAAAAGTACTAAAAATTAATATATCGCAGGCCCCATGTATTTTTGTTTACCCCCAGTATTAAATTAAGCTATGTATTAATTGACATGGATCATAGTTATTTAATCAGGAGAAAATTATTTCTAAATTTTGAATTGCAGAATTCCACTTTATCCTCCAGCCATTGAAAACCCTATGAGGGTCGCTATGAATCGGATACCGACTCGACGGCACCTTACAACAACAACAACTTCATCCTGATGTTGTTTTTCAGTTTATATTTTTCATCATCATAGTTTTCTCCCAAAATTTATTTGGAAAAAGTCTATTTTAATCAAACGATATTAATAAATCTGTATGTTTCCTTGAAATTTATTCCAATTTTTAAATAATAAAATACCTTACATTAGAATTTTTTTTGCAAGTTTCTAAAACATTACCATGCAAATTACAACTTTCAGGTCTTGAAATAACCCCAAGTGTTAGGAATTAGCATAACTTAATAGAAGAGAGCATGTTCTTTCCTTTTGATTTTCTGTCTCCAGCTCTTTGCACATGTCACTATAATATTTGTTTTTGTCTTCTCAAGCTGCTTTTTAAAATCTTCTCTTTAGTTCCTTAACTTCATAATGTCTTCCTTTTACATTAGCTGCTTGATGTTCAAGGGCAAGTTTCAGAGTCTCTTTTGACATGTAATTTGGTGTTTTCTTTTTTCCTGTCTTTTTAATAAACTTTTGCATTCTTCATGAATGGCATCTTTGATGTCATGCCACACCTTGTCTGGTCTTCAATCATTTGTGTCTAATGCATTAAACCTGTTCTTGAGGTGGTCTCTGAACTCAGATAGGATACACTCAAGATCATACCTTGGCTTTCTTACACTTGTTCTAATTTTCTTCAGTTTCAGTTTGAATTTGCATATGAGAAGTTCATGGTCTGATCCACAATCAGCACCTGGTCTTGTTTTGACATTTTGTATAGAGCTTTTCCATCGTCTCTTTCCACGTATGTAGTCAATTTGATTCCTGTATGTTCCAGCTGGTGAAGTCCATGTGTACAGTCACTTTTTATGTTGGTGAAAAAATGTATTTGTAATGAAAAGGTCATTGGTCTGACAAAATTCTATCATGCGATCTCCAGCTTCGTTTCTGTCACCAAGACCGTATTTTCCAATTATTGAGCCTTCTTCTTTGTTTCCAACTTTTACATTCCAGTCAACAATAATTATCAGTATGTCCTGATTGCATGTTTATTCTATTTCAGATTGCAGAAGGTGGTAGAAATCTTCTCTTTCTTCATTTGTGACCTTATCATCGGGTGCATAAATTTGAATAACAGTCATATTAACTGTCCTTCCTTATAGGTGTACAGTCTGTGATTCTCAAGCTTAAGGAATTGAAGAAGAAATTCAAGCCTTGACTGGCAATAGTGAAATATTCTATAGGGAAAATATTAAATGATGCAAGAAACATCAAAAGAAGATGGAAGGAATACACAGTGTCATTACACAAAAAAGAATTGGTAGGTGACCAACCATTTCCAGAGGTTGCATATGAAGAGGAACTAATGGTATTAAAGGATGAAGTGGAAGCCACACATAAGAATGACAGAAGACTTGAAGGAATTGGCAAAACACAAGGCTCCAGGAATTGATGGAATGCCAATATAGATGTTTCAACAAACAGATGCAGCACTGGAGGTACTAACATGTTTACGCCAACAGATTTGGAAAACAGCTACCTGGCCAACTGACTGGAAGAAATCCATATTTGTGCCTATTCCCAAAAAAGGGATCCAAATGAATGTGGCAGCTATTGAACAATATCATTAATATCACACACAAGCAAAATTTTACTAAAGATCATTCAAAAGTGACTGCAGCAGTATATACATAGGGAATTGTTGGAAAATCAAATTGGATTCAGAAAAGGATGAACCAGAGACATGATTACTGATGTCAGATGGATATTAGCTGAAAGCAGAGAATATCAGAAAGATGTCTATGTTTTATTGACTATGCAAAGGCTTTTGACCCTGTGGATCATTACAAATTATGGATAACACTTCAAAGAATGGGAATACCAGAGCATTTATGAGGAATCTGTACATGAACCAGGAGGCAGTTGTTTGAATAAAACAAGGAAACACTGCCTGGTTTAAAGTTGAGAAAAGTGTGCATCAGCACTGTATACTTTCACCATATTTCTTCAATTTATATGCTGAGCAAATAATCTGAGAAGCTGGAATTTATGAAGAACTCAGCAGCTGGATTGGAGGAAGACTCATTAACAACCTGAGTTATGCAGATTACACAACTCTGCTTGCTGAAAGTAAGGAGGATTTGAAACATTTGCTGATGAAGATCGAAGAAAGTATCTTCAGTATGGATTGCAACTCAACATCAACAAAACAAAAATCCTTACAACTGTGTCAGTATGCAACTTCACAATAAATGGAGAAAAGATTGAGGTTGTCAATGATTTTGCTGTACTTGGTTCTCCAATCAGAACCTGTGGAAGCAGCAGTTAAGAAATCAAAAGATGCATTGCTTTGGGGAAAGCTGTGGCAAAAGATCTCTTTAAAATATTGAAAAGTAAAGATGTCACATTAAAGACAAAGGTCCACCTGATTCATGCCATGGTATTTTCAGTCACATCATATGGTTGTGGAAGCTGGACATTGAATGAGGGAGACAGGAGAAGAATTGATGGTTCTGAAGATGAATATTAAATATACTATGGACTGTCAAAAGGACCAATAGATCTGTCCTAGAAGAAGCCCAGCCAGAGTGCTTCTTGGAAACAAGGATGGCTAGAATACATCTTATATATGTCACACATGTATTCAGGAGGGACCAATCCCTGGAGAAGGGCATCATGTTTGGAAGAGTGGCAGGTCAATGATAAAAAGGAAAACCCTCTATTAGATGGATTGACATAGTGTCTGCAACCATAAATAAGATCATATGCCGGGCACAGGATCGGGGAGTGTTTTGTTCCACTGTACATAAGGTCGCTATGAGTCAGACTCAACTAGACAGCACCTAACAAGAACAATAGAAGGGAAAACTCAAGAGAGGTTAAGCACTTCTTTACATTTATTAACTACTTTAACACTCATAGACTTTTATTTGGGTTTTCTCATGTATAAAAATGAGGAATTTGAACATAATACTCTTTTTCTTTTTGGCAGTATTGCTGTGGGGGAGGTGAAGGGCCTCATGAATGCTTTGCAAGAGCTTTACTGCTGAGCTGCACTCCTAGCCTGGAGTTACTGGGATTACATGTATGCATCACTGCACCCAGAAAACATTGTTGTTTGTTGTTAATACCCCTTATAGCATTAAATTCAGTGGGTCTATGAAATAATAAAAAAGAAAATGGTAATTTAGAAAAAATATAGGATTATGGAATTTTTATTAATGAATTTCTTTAAATGAATCATACACATATATAGAAAAATATGAAAAACAGCATGAGGGATAAAAGGGCACATCACATACAGGGGAACAAAGATAAGAATGACAGAAGACTTCTCGATTAAAGCAATGCAGTAAAAAGACAGTGGAACAATAAGAAAGAAAGAAGGAAGAAAGTAAGTAAGAAAAGAGTTGTTGATATTGTTAGGTGCTGTCAAGTTGGGTCAGACTCATAGCAACCCTCATAGGTTTTCAATGGCTGATTGTTTCGGGATTGTTTTTTGGGAGAGAACTGCCAGGTCCTTCTCCCATTTTATGTGGTTCTCTACTCAATAAAAAAATTCATAAAATGGATCAAAAAATTTTTTAAAATATATGAAAGCTGAAAGAATGCATTACCATACCAGAGACTTTCAGTACAAGCAGTACTGAAGGGAATCCTTTATATACGGAAATAGATCTATGTTGAGAAATGAAGATCATGGGAAAATGCTAAATACATGAGTAAATACAATTACGATATTGGGTCTTAAGAAACTTTTACATGGTAAGTAAGATTAGTAATATTTCAACACTGAGTACAACTTCCTACCAAATAACTTAGACAACTATTTGCCATATGATTATGAATAGTTAAAAAGAAAAAAGTTGTTTCTTTCATAATAGACAGGGATCTGAATACCAAGGTGAGAAGTGAACAGCTGAGCACTGAAAGGCTTGGAAAAATTTTGTGAATTCAACTTTTAATCTGAACTCAATGGCATTTTATTTTCTGGTTTCATTTCCTATTTCCTATTTGAAATTTCTTTTTATGCTTTTCTACTTCCTTATTTATACTTGCCTATCTTTTCCCCCTGCATTCTAATTTTTCCTTTTGCCTTCTGCCTCAGCATTTTCATTTATTCTTTCCACCTTCAGTTTTCTCATTCTGTCTGTTTTCATAGCTTCATTCTTGTTTAGCATAAAATTTTGGAAACTATCTTATCTTCTTTTCTTAAAACTGGTCATAAATTCAGCAAACCTAGGAAGACTTAGAGATTACTTGATACTTTTAAAATTTAATATTGACCATGCAATACATATTTACTGAGTACCTACAATTTACTATTCTAAGATTTGGGATACTTCAGTGATCAAAATGAAGTAAGTTCCATGACTTCCTTCATTTTATGGTCTAATGGACAAGACAGACAGTAAACAATATACATGATAAATTAGAAATCATTTCCATTAATAAGTGATATAGGTTACATAGAAAAGCAGTAGAAAGTAGGTGACAGCGGCAAGCAAAGGTTGGAGCACTGAATGAAATGGTGAAGCTATGCTTCTTTGAAAACGTGAGATCTGAAAGGAGACTTGACAGTATTTCCAGGCAGAGAGACAAGTCGGCAAGAGCCACAGGCCATAAAATAAGTGCATGTCAGGAGTGTTCAAAGAACGTGAGGAGGATGGGGCTAGAGTACAGTGATCTGAAGGAGAGCTGTAGGGTAGGAGGTCAGGGCAGTAATGGGGACCTCAAAATGTAAGGCTAAATGTAGGCTAATGAAGAGACTTTTACCCAAGTATGATGGGAGATATTGCTGAGTTAGTAGAGAACTGACATGACACATTGTATTAGTCAGCTGTTGTCACTGTAGCAGAAAACCCACTTGAAACCAGTTTATGAAGGAAAGAGATTTACTGAGGACTCAGTCCATAATGGCAGTAGGGCAGGTGGAGCAGGAGGCAGGGCCCATGGCAGATGAGCTTACATCTTCATGAGCCGGAAGCAGAGACAGGAGCCTCAGATCAAGGATAAAAGCCTCCAAAGGCTTGCCCCCAGTGACCCACTTCCATGAATCTTAGCCCACCTCCCAAAGTTCCACAACCTTCCAGGACAGTGCCACCACCTGGGGACCAAATGATTTGACCTTTGAGTGACAGCTTTGGACAAACCATAACATCGATCTTATCTTTTAGAAGGACCATCTGATTACTCTGTTGAGAACAGATTATAGGAGGCAAGGAGGAAAGAGTAGAGCCAGGGAAAGCTTTGGTACTTATTTAAGCAGCCCCCCTGTTGGCTTGGACCAAGTAGTAGCAGGAGAGCTGGTGAAAAGTGATTGGATTCTGGGGATGTTCTGAGAGCAGATTCAGTGAAACTGATTACTTGATTACATATGGAGTGCTGGAGACAGAAGAGGCTCAACAATAAGGCCAAGATTTATTTACTCAGCTTGCTATACAGGATTACCTTCCACCTGAGATGGGAGAGTTACCAGCAGATAGATGGTGGACACAGTCAGAGATTCCCTGAGAGAGCGAGTGTAGGTAGAAAACCAAGCTCTAGAAATCTCTACCTATTAAAACTTCAAACAGAAGAAAAGGAATGTACCAAAGACAATGAGGAGAGAAAAAGTATAATAATTTTCCTCCTGTTTCTACATTTAATCTTTGTGTACAGGGTTTACACCATATGTAGAAAACAATCCTGCTCCCAGCTTTCCATGGAATCAACGCCCTCTGCCTGATGGCACCAACGTGGGACCCCTAGCAGCATGTTCTGTGGGATCTAGAAATGCTTCCTTCCCTTCAGAGCCCCAGGAAGACACTTTGTCACCCACTCAGGCCCATGTCTGGACAGTTGGGAACACTGGCTGCTCAGCCAGCCAGAGATGAGTGGAATCCAAGGCCACCTCCTCTTAGGTCTGGGAGCAATGCCCTCCCACAGCTTCTCCTGTATAATGGAGATGATGATCCTACCTCACAGTATTGATCAGAGGATTAAATAAACCCATTAATCAATGAATGTATACCAGGTGCATATAAGAGAGTAATCACTCCATAAATAAACACACCCTATGCTGTGCTCAGCCCCTAGTTGGAGCTGAGGATCCAGCTGAATGGGAGTGACATGGTCCCCTCCACTTCTGGTGCATACACTCTTTAGGGAGACAAGTGACAAAAAGGCATTCATGAATAAAATTGAAAGTGCTATCAAGAAAACAAACAAGAGGCTGAGATAAGGTAAAGAGTGAAGGGAGGGTACTTTTCATGTTGATTTCCTGTTGAATTTTCACAACAATCTTATCAGAGTGGTGTTAATAACACTGCTTCAAGATGAGGACCCTGTGGGATGGAAAAAAATTAAGTCACTTGCCGCAAGTGACACAGCTATCAAGTAGCAGAAGGACTCAAACCCAGACGATCAGTTGCTTCCCTGCTGCCAAGGTCACTGTGCTCCTGTGCTCCGCTTGTGCTTGGGTATTCTTGTGGTAAGTGAAGGGAATATGCGCCTTGGGGCTGTGCAACAATGAGTTCAATGAGTTACATTCCTCTGTCTTCTGAACCTGTGCGAGTTATTAATGGGGACAACATAACAATAAGGAGAAATGCATTATGTCCCTAAGCATTGTTAGAATTGTTGGATTGCATCACGTTTGATCCTTGATGTAGGATGTATTATTTTCCTCACTTACAAGCCAAAGGTTGCCTGTGTTTGTGACTCATCATGACGGCTGGATTTGAATCCTGCCAGTCTGACTATTTAGGCAAGGACACCATGGGGCCTCCGTGCTTATATAAAGAATTCCCTTTTGTCATGACCGAGGAATTAATTCTATTTCGTTTTCCCTGAGCATATTTCTCATACTGCTTCTTTTAAAGGAAAGGCCTACATTTATATATGTGTGTGTCTATACGTGTGTATATGTTATAATTTTTTTAGTGATTATAACGAAATTTGTTCTTTTGACTATTTTCTCAGTTGTAAGTTTCTTTCTCAGTATTCAGGGTTAATCATCCACTTGCGTCATTTGATTGTCTATTTTGGTGTAAACCCATAATTTCCCCAGGTGTTTTATTTCTGCAGTTGGGCTCCTTCTTGGGGGAAACTGTTTTATTGATCACGTGCTGGTGATAATCACAGAATATGATGGAGAAGGCCATAGGCGTTCTGAAGTCTGAAGATGCTGTTGCTGAATGGCCATTTCCACCACAGGGCTGGCTGGACAGTCATCTGGAGCTTTGTAGCCTGAGTCTGAACCAAAGGCTGCAGGTAATTTGTCACGACATTGGTAAGAGCATGAAAGTGGGACACTGTGGGGCTGAGGACAGACAGAGCCTAATGCTGGCTGATAGAGAATCATTTTTAGAGGTTTCTCTATGAATGTGACCTCAACTATGTGCTTTCATATAGAAGGCTCCAAATGAAAATGAGAAGGAGGAAAAATGACATTTTAAAAATGTAAACATGCACATCCCCATTGCATAAATGTACTCTTGTCTCAGCAAGCACAAGTGATTACTATTATCCATGTTTCACAAATAAGGAGCTAAGGCTTGAATAAAAGACTAACTCCTGAGCCATGGCCACTGCTCCCCTCTGGCCCCTGCAGGGTCTCCAGTGGAAGGTGTGAGGGCAAAGAGAAAAGACGAGCCCACAACGGCTGGGCAGCAGGGGAAGACACCACTCTAAGACATGACTGGTAACCATATTAACATGGCTGGTAACCAACAAATGCCCTAAGAGAGAACTGAAAAGTGTGGTTACTATCTGTGTTCCCACCTGGCATAAAAGCTCTAAAAATTCAATGTGATCATTGAAAGTTCAATAAGATTTGATGATTAAGGTGATGAATACTTGAAACTAATTTGCTATTGAGTCAGGCTTCCCTGCCATAGAAGATGGTCTGGGGGCTGAGCTGCCTGGCACACTCTAGACTCTCTTGATGACTTACCATGTCTCTTTACCAGAAAGATGACCAAAGGGCGAGAGCAAATGCAATTTTTACTTCCTTTAACTGGGATGCATTGAGCTTCATTTGACTATGCTACTCCCAAAAGCTAGATTTCCTATTACCTTCTCACTGATGAATTTATGCATAATGTACAGGAGAAAGTACATGGGTTTTAATAATTAGACTTTAAACTCTCATTCATTCATTTCTAATGGTAAATTAGTGAGTAGCTACTGGAGATCAGGCATAGTGTTTTGAAAGTCTGGAAAATAAAAAATGCTTTGATGGGACTTACATCAGAGTGGGCAGGAACATTAAGTGTAGAGAGAAAGACACAACAAATATAATCCTGAGAGAATGTGCTAAGTGGGAAGTCTGTTCATTAATTTACCCAACAAATAATTACTGCATACCCAGCCTGCTCCAGTCCCTAGTCTGAAGTCTAGAAACCCACCAAGCAAGAGAGAATAGGTCTTTGGTCTCACAAAGATTACATTCTAGTTAGGATGGGGAGGCAAATGATAAGCTGAAAAATAATGTCATATAGCAGTAAGTGCTGCAAAGAAAATTTAAATAAGGATAAAGCATGACAAAGGTCAATGGCTATTTTAGATAATCTGTGAATTTCATCTTGAAGCTAGCATGGGTTTTCTTTTGTAATTTTTTTTGTTAAAATAATGTATTATCCACGTTGACTTTTGTATTTTCCTTTGCTCGCTGAATTGACCAAGATAGTGAAAAGTCAGGGCTCACTTAAGGATAATGAAACTCTGAACCAGTTCAGGGTTTTCACTATTACCTTGTCAAGATTCTTTGTCTTCTGAATTCTCTTTCTCGGCAGTTTGTGAAAGCTTGAGTCCTCAAACCGACAGGTATTAAATAGGATTATATAATCAGGAGAGGATTACTTTACATAATGGACTGTGTTTAAGGGGGAAAAGAAGGTGTAAGAAAAAAACTGGGATTTTTCAATATCTACACACTTGAAACTCGAAGGCACCTAACAACAACAACAACACACTTGAAAAGGGGAATTGTTTCAGGTTTTGACCACATTGCATTTCCTTGGAGAATTTTAAAACACTAACTTTGGCTAAATGGTTTTGGAAATAAACTCTATAAAAATTAATAAAATCAGTAGTAATTATTCATAAGCACATCAGGTTTCCAAGTTAAATTATAGTTTTTATTTCTTATAGATCACTTTTCAAAATGAATTTTAGGAATAGTTCTCCATTTCACAAATAGTTCTAAAAGGAAGAAGTTAAAATAACTTGGCAGTTAGAAAGAACTTTCTGGAAAATTTAATATCTTAAGAACACTCAAGAGCTGGGCGTGGTGGCACACCCCTGTAATCCCAGTGGCTCGGGAGGCAGAGGAGGGAGGATTGCAAGTTCGAGACCTGAGGCAGTCTGAGTAATTTAGAAAGACCCTGTCTCAAAAAAAAAAAAAAAAATGGGCTGGGGGTGCAGCTCAGTGGTCCAGCACTTACAAAGCATGCAGGCTCGGGGCCCTGGGTTCAATCCCTAGTACCGGAAAAAATAAATAAATAAATAAAAGAGAACACTCAAGTATTAAATCCTTTCAGGAATAAAAATGACACAATATTGTAGTGGTCCCATTAAACAACTACCTTAGGTACAAACCTAACCCACAAAAAAAGCTTTCTTTAGGCTTTGGAGTACTTAGTCCTTTGTCCTTATACATCATGACTTTATTGAATGCATTCGCCTTTCCCATTTACTCCACATTTTTAGAGGAAAGCTTGCTTTGCTTTGCACTCCATACCATACTGACGCAGAAAATATTGAGGGCAGTTTCAGTTTCTTCTTTCTTTCAGGAGGAGGGACCAACATGTATGAGGGAACAGAGAAATCTGTGTAATTTCCCATTCCCTCCACCATGCCTGTTTACCCTAGTCAGGAACTGGGCATGTGTGGGTTTTGGTGGAGTATCCTCAGCCCCATCCCCAGCAAAAACGGGAGTTCTTTGCAAAACAAAATCAGGACTTTTCTGTCTACTTTATCTTCAGACTTGAGCTGTCAAGTACAGTAGCCACTAGTCACCTGTGATTATTTACATTAAATTAATTAGTAGAAGATTAAAAATTCTTAGTCACCCTGGCTGTGGTTCAAGTGTTCAGTAGGCAGACAGCACAGACACAGAACATTGCTATCAGTGCAGAAAGCTCCTCTGGGCTGCTTTAAATTCATGTTTTGTTCTCTGGCTCAACCAAGTGGGCTGACAGTGGTGGGCTGTGCCTGTGTGAAGGCATTGCAAGAGCCTACCGACAAATATCCAGAAATCTGCAAGCCAGTGGATGGGTGTTGGTAGGTTGAAACTGGCCATGGTGGAGACATTCATGCAAGGGGAAAGTCTCAATCAGGGTTGTTTTAGTTGACTTTTTATTAAAACCTGAGATAATCAAACTATAAAGAGAAATGGTTATTTTTGGATCATGGTTTTGGAGGTTCGAGTTGACAATTGTTTGATTCTGTTGCTTTGGGCCAGTGCTGAGATGGCACATTGTTGCCGGGGCACTTGGTGGAGCAAAACCAGTCACCTCATGGCAAGGAAGTGGAAAAGGAGAGAAAGGAGTAAACTAGAGTCCCATGATCCTGTGTGAGGGCACATCCCCAAATGACCTACAACCTCCCGCCGGGTCCCACCTCCTAAAGCTGACACCACCTCCCAGCCTCACCAAGCTGAGGACCAAACTTTCAGCATCTTGCCTCTGAGGACATTTAAGATCCAAACTATACCATGAGGGATTTTTTTTTTTACTGAGGGTGGAGAAGAGGGGTCAGCTTACTAGCACATCTCTGTTTAGCAATGTTTGTTTCAATGATTTCCTGGGAAGAAAACACCCAGACAGTGGATATCCTCACCATGAGGCAGCATGGAAGGTATCATTGTCAGAACTAACATCTCTTTGTGGACATGTAGGCTGCAGTAACTTATATCCCAGGGAGATGAGGAGTCCCAGTGCTCAAGGAGATGGAATGATAAGTGTTGTAGCTCATGTTGTTGTTGTTAGGTGCTGGTGAGTCAAGTCCAACTCATAGCAACACTATATACACCAGAATGAAACACTCTTCGATTCTGTGCCAGGCACAAGATCTTATTTATGTTTAAGCCCATTGTTGCAAACACTGTGTCAATCCAGCTGGTAGAGGGATTCATTTTTTTCATTCACCTGCCATTCTCCCAAAAATGATGTACTTCCCCAGGGATTGGTCCCTTCTGACTACATGTACAAAATACATAAGACACAGTCTAGCCATCCTTGCTTCCAAGGAGCACTCTGGTTGCACTTCTTTTAGGACCAATCTGTTGGTTCTTTTGGTATATTCAATAATCATCTCCAGCACCATAATTCAAAAGCAGCAATTCTTCTGCCTCCCTTGTTCAATGTCCAGCTTTCATAACCATATGATGCAACTGAAAATACCATGCATGAGTCAAGTGCATCTTTGTCTTCAATGTGACATCTTTATTTTTCAATACATAAAAGAGATCATCTGTCACAGCTTTTCCCAATGCAATGTGTCTTTTGATTTCTTGACTGCTGCTTCCATGGGTGTTGATTGTAGAACCAAGTAAAGCAAAATCATGGACAACTTCAATCTTTTCTCCATTTATTGTGAAATAGCATACTGACCCAATCATAAGGATTTTTGTTTTGTTGACGTTTAGTCACAATCCATACTGAAGGCTATGTTCTTTGCTCTTCATCAGTAAATGTTTCAAATCCTCTTCACTTTCAGCAAGCAGAGTTGTGTCATCTGCATAACGCAGGTTGTTAATGAGTCTTCCTTCAATCCTGATGCTGAGTTCATCTTCTCAGATTATTTGCTCAGCATAGAAATTGAAGAAATATGGTGAAAATATACAGCCCCTACGCACACCTTTCTTGACATTGAACCAAGCAGTGTTTCCTTGTACTGTTTGAATGACTCTGTCCTTGTCCATGTACAAATTCCTCATGAGTACATTTAGGTGCTCTGGTATTCCCATTCTTCGAAGTGCTATTCATAATTTGTTGTGATCCACACAGTCAAATGCCTTTGCATAGTCAATAAAACATAGATAGACATCTTTCTGATAGTCTCTGCTTCTGGCTAATATCCACCTGACATCTGCAATGATGTCTCTGGTTCACCCTTTTCTGAATCCAATTTGATTTTCCAACAGTTCCCTGTGTACCTACTGCTGCCATCATTTTTGAATGATCTTTAGTAAAATTTTGCTTGTGTGTGATGTTAATGATATTGTTCTAGAGCTTCCACATACATTTGGATCCCTTTTTTGGGAATAGGCACAAATATGGATCTCTTCCAGTCAGTTTGTCAGGTAGCTGTTTTCCAAATCTGTTGGCACAGACATGTTAACACCTCCAGTGCTGCATCTGTTTGTTGAAACATCTCTATTGATATTCCATCAATTCATGGAGGCTTGTGTTTCATCAATTCCTTTAAGGCAGCTTCCATTTCATCCTTCAATACCATTGGTTCCTCTTCATATGCAACCTCTGGAAATGGTTGGTCATCTACCAATTCTTTTTTGTATAATGTAGCTCATAAGTACCCTTAATAGTTTATATCCTGATTTTCACTTATATTACTATGAAACAATAATAGTCTAGAAGAGCACTGTCCCATAAAAATATAATACATGCCACATAAATAATTATAAAATTTCCAGTTGATTTAAAACATGCAAAATGAATTTAATGCCATATATTTATGTAACAAAATACAACCAAGTGAAATATTTTACATTTTTATTTTTTCACAAAAATTCAACTTTGTTTATTATACATCTTAGTTCAGACTAACCACATTTCAAGTGCTCAATAGTCATATTGGCTAGTATTAGACAACATAGCTCAAAGGAAACATGATAAAACACTTCAATAATTAATGATGGAGGATTCATGGAACTCAGAGAATGATTGGATGCAAGAGAGACTGAACTAGAGAGGAGTCAAAGGGGAAAGCTGAGAGGGGGCAAAGATTCTCCCGGTCTGACTACCCTGCTGTGTACCAAGTGCAGAAAGTCTTATGTATGAACCAGAATCATCATCATTAGCTGTAAAAGTGCTCTCCCCTCTACTGCAACCTTATCAGACACACAGGCTGAGCACCTCTCTTGCCACATGTAACCTGTAGCCATTCTGCCTCTATAAGGTATTTCAGGTTCCTTCCTGCTATTGCTGTCTTGGTGTGGACTCCATCACCACTTGCCCAAACTGCCATAGCATGTAACAAGCTTCCAACAAGACACACTACTTTCTCAGCTTGCTCCTTTTCCATCATCCTTTGCACTATGGCAATTTCCCATTCTAAGTCGCATCCTTTGTCATGTGCTAAAACATTAAAGAAGGTCAAACTTCACATGACTTTCAAGGCTCTCCCTTTCTCCTCATCTCATCTCTAGGGCCTCTCCACTATGGCTTGAATGTATCTCACCAAAATTCATGTGTTGGGAACTGAATCCCCAAAGTTAATATTCTAGTGATATTTGGAAGTGGTTTGTTGGAAGGTAATTTGGATTAGATGAGGTCAGGAGGGCAAGGCCCCCATGATGATGATGGCTCTGTAAGAAGAGGAACAGAGAGCTTGTACATTTGCTTTGCCTTACCATGTAATACCTTCTGCCATGTTTTGATGCCATAAGAAGACCCTTACCATATATCAAACAGATGCCAGTGCCATATTCTTTGGTCTTCCCAACCTTCAGAACCATGAACCAAATTATCTTTTCTTTTTAAATTACCCAGACTCAAGTGTTTTGTTATAGCAACAGAAAACAGACCATGACAACCCCTCCATTCTTCTCCATGCTCACAAACTTACACCCACCACCCCTTCATGCTGGTCTTCCCACTAAGGGTTCATTCGACTGATTGACATTTTTCCTTCTCTGTGTCTCTCAATCTTCCCACAACTACTTCTTAGCCCAGGTCCCCCTTTTTTGCTTGTATTTATTGTACAAAGTAATGGATTGTGTTTTTGTTTAAATATTCATCAAGGAAATTGGCCTGTAGTTTTCTCTCACTCTCTCTTTTTTTCTATATTCTTATTTGGCTTTAGTATCAAGGCATCACGTTTGGGAGAGTGGCAGGTCAACGCAAAAGAGGAAAACCCTCCACCAGATGGATTGACACAGTGTCTGCAACAATGGGCTTAAACACAAATAAGATTGTTTGCCTGGCACAGAATTGTCAAGTGTTTCGATCTGCTGTACATAGGGTTGCTATGAGTTGGACTCGACTCGACGGCACCTAACAACAACAACAACAACAACAATCAAGGCAATTCTGTTTTCATGGAATGAATTTGGAAGTGTTTCTTCCCTTTCTATTTTACGGAATGGTGAGAGGAGAATATGTGTTAATGCTTCTTTAAAGGTCTGGTAAAATTCACCAGTGAACCTGGTCCTGGCCTTTTATTCATTAGGAGTTTTTATTGCAATTTCAATCTCTTTGCTGGTTATTGGTCTGTTTAGGTTTTGTATGTCTTTTTGATTCAATTAAGATAGGTCATATGTGTCTATAAATTTATCTATTTCTTTTAATTTTCCAATTTATTGGAGTATAGCTTTTCAAAAGGATCCCTAACAATCCTATGAACATCAATGGAATATGTTGTAACAACACTATTTTCATATGTGATTTTATTAATTTGCGTCCTCTCTTATAGTTAGTGTGCTAAGGGCTTGTCAATCTTGTTTATACTTTCAAAAAACAGCTCTTTGTTTTTTTGAACCTTTGTATTGTTCTCTTAATCTCCATTTCATTAATTTCAGCTCTGAGTTCTTTGAGGTTCTGAGTCAGCTTTTCTCTGTGTAACTATAGCACCTCTGGCAGCTGCTCTGGGTGTAAATTCTCCTGGCCCTTGCCCAGACTCCCAGGACTGGTGATGCCTTGAACTTTGCTCCTGAAGTCTCCACCTCAGCAGGAGACTTTCAAAATGGCTGCTGCCACTGAACTGCATTTAGATCCTGGGGAGGAGGGAGAATTTTCTCTGTGCTTATATTATGTACATACCACAGGCATCTGGGTGGCTGGACTGAAAGACTGCACAGCATCATGGTAAGTGTTAATTGTGATTCATAAGTCTCTGCTACTTGTGAAGTTTTGGTCTCTACTCCCTCCCTCCATGGCATGGCTTTTGATCTGTTGCTTACTGTGCTGCTGTGATGCATGTTCTCTCTTAGCTCACATACTTATTTAGAAAGCTGCCATTAACCACCCTTCCACTTGAGTTCCACATGGGTGCTGCACCGATGTGCATACATCTACATCCTTGCCCTCATCATGTGGCTCATGGTATTGTTTTTCCACTTGCCTTTCTCCTACACCCACCTTGACACTATACTCCATCCTGTCCTGTGGACAACAGTGCATTGTTACTGGCCAGTTGCTTTGGAAGCTTTCTTGGCTTTTCTTGTATAGGTATGCCCTCACATTCTTCCTGGGCTGCCTTAGATTCTTGTGATGTGTAATGTGCTCCTAGACTTCCATTTCTACCTGTCAAATCCTGCTGTGCTTTATATATTCTGCTTATCTCTGAGTTTTGCACTCTATGAGGACAAGCATTTTCCTACAGTTATGATACCAGCTTTGGGTCAACAGAGTCCTTTGAAAGTTTCAGACAGAAATATGCTTCTCACTTTTGGTAATATGCATAAGATAGGATCCATTGAAAGGAATGATTAATAATAATCAGAGTTATTTCCTTTGAGTTATGTCCACAATGTCCCCCTAGCCTGGACACAGCAGACCACTCCATTAGCTCTTTCACCAAACTCAACTCCCTTGTTGCCAAGCATGCATTGGGAAAAGGCTATTGCTAACCTACTAGTCAGTTTCCACCTTTCAACCCCAAATCATTTCTATGTACTCCTAGTACTGTGCCATGTCTTTGAGTTGTTCTGAAACCCTCCCCTAATTTCAAAGCAATATATAACACTTATGGGGAGTATAACTTTAGTCTTCCACTCAGAAAATCTGTTCTAGTACCTCTAATTATTGACTATCACTCTAAAAACATATGGGTTTGTGCCTTTTGATGTGCTGTCATAACTGTGCTGACAAGTAGCACAGTTAATGTTTGTGCCTGTTCTCTTATGGGAGCAAACAAAGTGAAATTTGCTAGTTACAATGAAAATTTGTCTCCCTTTTTATGGTTTTTTTCACTTTATAATTCAAAGAAAACCAGAATATCATTATTCTCTTACAGACATATATCAGTGCAGGCATGACACCTCTTTTTTAGATGTATTAGTTCTCCAATTAACCTCCCCACCCATTAAGGATTATCTTTTTATTCTAACTTCATCAGGAATCTGAAAAACTACTTCCTTTTTTCATTAGCATTATGCTCTTGTTTTTGCATTTTAGAAGTATTTTAAATAATGACTGCATAAAATGTCACAATATTTGGAATTCAGCCCTTCCATTATATCATTCAGTATGAAATACTTATGAAAAAATGCTGAGGAAGACATTTAAAAATAAATATTCTGGAGATGTTTTTCCTATCAACTACAAATCCAAATCATTGACCCCATCTTGTTTTAACCTTGGCTCCGCCCCTCCCCAGGTCATTTTGGCCAACCCCCCATGAGTCATGTTCTCTCGTAGGTACCGTGCATACTTACTTTCTGACTTGTTTGGCTAGACCTTTGTTTTGACTGGATGTTCTGTACTAGTTTGTGATAGACTGGAAAGAGAAGGTGAAGTTCCTTGAATTATGCACATGGTCCCATAATTCTAAATAGCTTTCTCTGAATGTACCAGAGTTTTCTCCTTAATGCTAGAAAAAGAATGAAAACTTGCAATAGCCTTGAGAATTACCACTGTTTTCTTTTTTTCCTTTTCTTTTCAGAATTGTACCCAGACAAGAAGATGACTGCACGTACCATTCCATAACAATAGAATCACCTCAGGGCAGAGAAAATAACAATGTTTGTTCCCACAAGCACCCCTCAATCTTTTACAGTTTTCTATCCCTAAAGGTTGTAGCAACTTTGAAGAGTAATTGATCATCCTTAGTAGCATACACAGCAGTAGTATCTAATCATTACTTCAGATATTTATTAATCACATATTTATTAAGATACTGCTCAAATACATAGAAATATAAAACATGGATCCCATATTTTTTGTGGGCTCAGTCTCTTGGGAGAGATGAGACTTGGGCCCATTCCTAACACAAAATTATAATGAAATGTGGCAATCATATAGTTGACATCTCCATGAAGTTGTGACATATTTTCTTATCATAAACAGAGTGAAGCATCTTTTCATAGAGATCCACTTCCATTTTTAAAGGTCGTACAATTGTTTTCAGCCTATATTCTATCACACTGTTGCCCTTTCTTTTTTCTTTTTAGATGTTGTTGTTGTTTGGTGTTGTCAAGTTGGATCCAACTCATAGCAACTCTATGTATGACAGAATGAAACACTACCTGATACAGTGCTGTACACGTGGGTCTCCTTCATGTTTGAGCCATTATTGTAGCCACTGTGTTTCTTCTTATTTTGAGTTGTGCCACATCAGCAAAAGGAGGTCCCAGGGGCTTTCTTCCATTCCTGTCATTACGGTCGACTCTACTTTGAGGGGGCAACTCTTCCTTAGGCATTTCTTGAATGATTTCCAGCCTAAAGGGGTTCATTTTCTGGCACTATATTTGACAGTGTTTATCTGCTATTCAGGGCTGGGATTTAGCTCAGTTGGTAGAGCACCACTCTGTAGTCTCTGAGGTCCCAGTTTCAATTTCCAGCACTGCAAAAATAGGAGAAGGACATAGCAATCCACTTCCACAGCAATCTCAAAACAATCAGCCATTGAAAACCCTATGAGGGCTGCTATGAGCCAGACATGACTCGACGGCACCTAACAACAACAACAATCTGCTATTCATAGGATTTTTAATGGATAATTGATTTGGGGGTGGGCTGCCAGGTCCTTCTCCCTAGTCTGTCTTAGTCTGGAAGAACAGTTGAAACCTGTCCACCATGGGTGACCCTGCTGGGACCTGAAATCCCCATAGCATTGCTTTCAGCATCACAGCAACATGCAAACCCCCCACAGCACAACAAGCTGATAGACACATGAAGGTATTTTTAGATGCTCTCTCTATATTAAGGGATATCAGCTTTTTTGTGAGAAAAGTTACTCACATACTTCCCTAGTTACCATTTTTCTTTTTCAAGTTATATTTATAACAGAGTGATTATCTAAACTATATTTATTGTTGCTTGTACACTATAAATTTGGTTATGTTTAAGGTCAGGAAGCAACGTTGATGATCCCTACAAGTTAAGGCAGATTATTCTTAAAAACTTAAAATTTGCTGTCAACACCCGAGAACATGTGAAGGTATTGTAAAGGAAGGGGACCTGGTGAACAGAGGGGTCTGAGGCACAAGGTAGGCTGAGGGCTATGTGGGGAAACAGTTGGGAGCCAGGTCCCTGGCACTCAGAAGACCAAATGCACAACAATCACGCGGGACCGAAGCTTCATTATAGCAGAAGCAGCGTTGTCTTTTCTCACAGTGTGGATTAGTTTGGGAAAACAAAGCTGTTTGGCAGGGGATGTCGGCTATATCCAGAACTGCAGCATGTGATGGAGGGGGGTTGGGAGCAAACACTGAAATTGACCTGTCATCAGGGGCTAGGTCAAAGCACTGTGGGCAACAGCTGTGCTGCCCTGGAAGTCAGCTCACATCACTCCATCTGATTCTCCTTATCTACTAAATGGGTAACACTCTTAGCCTTCTCACCTGGACGCCGGGTGATGAACTGGAAGCTCTGTGAAGACTGTGAAGTGACAGCAAAGTGAACATGGCCACAGCGAGGCATGAGGGCTCAGGCACCTCTGTCCCCAGGGAAAGGAAGGCGACGCCTCTCTGAGCCCAGAGGTCTGGGTGCAGAGCAGGGCAGTGAGGGTGAAGGGCTCCCGCGTCCTGGCCCGGGTCTGTGTGGTGAGAGTGAGGCTGTCCAGAGAGGTTTTCTCACCTGCTGAGAGGGACCAGCCAAGGGGACAAGTTGTGTTTGGCTCGAGGACATCGTACAGTGGCATTTTGAGGGCAGAGGAGGCTGCTGGCTGGGATAGTGTGGCTGGGCCCCTGATGGAGCCAGTGCACTGGCCATCTGCAGATTTCCTGCCCTTCCGTCCACAACTGCTGCCTCTGGGGCATCCTGACCTGACATTCAAAGTCAGCTCAGGCCCGGTCATGGCTGCCACCTAGACTCGGACTCTCCTTTCTCTCTCCACTCCCTCTCCCCCACAATCCTCTCAGCCCTGGCAGCTCTTTCTTTGGAAACTGAAGCTCAGAGGGTAATGTCTCCTTCTGAGTATCTGTCTCTTCTAAAGGCCTGAGCACCTTTAGGAGATCACTGGCCAGTTGGCCACATCTTTCCTCATTTTTCTTCAAAATCCCAAATGGCTGGCTCTCTGCAGGATTCGCATGTTTCAAAGTCATGGACCTGTCTCCCTCTTAAGGAAAGGGAATTGAGAGTCTTCAGGAAGGCTCATTCCCTGTCCTTTCCCATTACCATGGTGGCTGCATTTGGGAAACTGGGACAGTGACACAGTCATTGGTTTAGAGATTGGGAATCATCAAGGCCTCTGTCAGCAGACTGGGAAAGAAGCATAGATTTAATATCAAGGAAAATCTCTCTCTCTGTATCTCTCCATTTAAGCATATATTCCACGTGTGTGTACACACATGCAAATATGTGCATGCATGAGCATTGCTGCTTGCTTGGTTTCTCTTTCTTTCTTTCCTTCTTTCTTTCTTTTTTCTTTCTCTCTTTCTCTTTCTTTTTTCTTTCTCTCTTTCTCTTTCTTTCTTTTCTTTCTTCTTTTTCTTTCTCTTCCTTCTCCTTCCTTCCCTCTCTTCCTTCCTTCCTTTCTTCCTTCCTTCCTTTCTTCCTTCCTTCCTTTTTTCCTTCCTTCCTTTTTTCTTTCTTTTCTTCTTTCATTTTTATTTCTCTTTGGGGGAACTTGAGGTTTTTCTTTTCATAAGATTAAGCTCTCCATAAATATCTTTCTCTTCTGTGTGGCTTCTGCTGAATTGGCTAAGCTCATGTATTCTCTGAGCTCTTGTCAGGCCTGACCAGTCACCAGTGAAGATGAAGTGTACTAGTATCGTTTCCAAATATCTGTTTTTCAATATACTTCTAAGCTGTACTTTTCACTTCTCTAATTTGAACATAAGTAATCTCCCTCTGAAATAGACCACATGCACATTCTTCTAACTTAAAAACTCAAAAGACCTGTCCTTAAATGTCCTCTACTCAAATCTATTGTTCGACCAAGCTGGACTGATGAGGCTATCTTGTGTTTACTAAATGAAAATGCTTTCTCTATAAACTCTGGTTTTGTTGTTGTTGTTGTTGTTGTTGTTGTTTGGAGCCATGGAGTCGTGTCCAACTCATAGCAGGCTTCACAGGCTTTTCAATGGCTGATTGTTTCAAGATTATTTCGGGAGTGGGCTGCCACATCCTTTTCCCATTTTTGTCGTGTTGGGGATTGAACCCCAGTACTCAGAGAGTGTGGAGCAGCACTCTACCAACTGAGCCAAACCCTAACCCAAACTCAGGTTTTAGAAGAGAGAGAGAGAGAGAGAGAGAGAGAGAGAGAGAGAGAGAGAGAGAGAGAGAGAGAGAGATGAAATCCAGATATTTTCTTTTTTCTTTTCAAATAATCCTTTTTTTGCTGTTCATTTTGTGGACATCAAGTCGTTCTGAGACTTATAAAACTTGCTTGGAAATGTGGCATGGGATCCTAGACCAAATTTTAGCATGAAAGAGAGAAGAGTGAATGTTCAGTTCCAAAAGGATGACTGTAATTTAGAAGAAAATAAAATTAAAATAATGTTAGAGATTGATAGTCACTCCTATAAGGCCTACCAAACAATGAGCACCAGACCCCAGTAGGAAGCTGGTTCTAAGTCATTATTAACTTCAGTCTGGTTTAAAAACTTGTTAGGTAAATTGCACATTGGTGTATCCATTACAATTAAAACAGCAGAGAGTGGTTTTGTTTTGTTTTTTCCCGGTACTTGGGCATCGAATCCAGAGCCTCACACACACTTTGCAAGTATTCTGCCACTGGGCTGCACCCCTAGCCCATTTTTTATTCTTATGTTTTATCTTGAGGCAGGGTCCTACTAAGTTACACAGGCTGCCTCTGGTCTTGAACCTGTGATCCTGCAACAGCAGAGACGTAAGAATACCTCATAAAACAAATACGTATCGAAAATTCAAGAAGGTTCCTCCCAAAATGATACTAATGTTACCCATTATTCTTAAATAGTGGAGAACATTTATCTGATGTCAAAACTCATTCCTAAACCATAATGCCCAGGAGTTGAATTTTTGGTACGCGTTCCAGGTGTGGGTTTCATCTGAACTCCTCAAACTTGCCCTTTTATATCCAGGCCTGGCAGAGGAAGTCGGCACCTGTGGCGCCCCTCTTCCCTTCTGGACCCTGCAGAAACCCCTGTCTTCTCCAGAGCCTTAGCCCCATGGACTCATCAGGAGGCTTCCAGATTCCCTCTGTGTGGTTGGTTGTTTTCTCCCGAGGTCCTGCTGGGTAGATTCCAGCTGATGCCAGATCTCTGCCTCCTCACCGCAGTTGCCTATACAGTGCTCTGCATAGACTTTGCCCACTGTGGGAGGCAAAAAAAAAAAAAAAAAGAAAAGAAAAGAAAAGAAAAGAAAGCAGCAGGAGAAGGGGGAATCAGATTCAACTAAGCTGTTTCTCCTTTCAGGGGCCATGGTTCTTGCTACTTCCTGATCAAGGCTTCCTCCTTTACACTTATTTCATGCTTATTCTGGTGGGAGTGAGTCTGGTTCCAGGTTAAAATCGTTTTCTTGTTATATTAGCTCTTATCCCACTGTCTGTGGACTTCCAGGGCATT
>VMDO01019253.1:8200-40248 GCA_007922755.1 Pedetes capensis | reverse complement strand
CATTTAGATTTTTCCATCATAGTTGCATATATATTAAGTTTGAGCCTAAGGACTATTTCTCTGAAAGTTAAATTAAATAACTGCAATACAAAAAAAGTCTTAATATGCTCAAACAACAAAATAAATATTTTAAATACTACTTTTTCCAGCTTTACTGAGATATAGCCAGCAAATAAAACTATATATGTTTTAAGTGTATGTGGTGATTTGATATAGTTATACATTTTGAAGTGATGCCACCATAGTGGTGGCATAGCTCTAATTAACACATTCATCACCTCACATTGTTATCCTTCTTTTATATGTGTATCAAGGACATCGGTGGTGTCTCTTAGCAAATTTCCAGTACACAATACAGTATTATTAACTATATTCCCCATGTTGTACATTGGGTGCCCAGAATTTACTCACTTTTAAACTGAAACTTTGTATCCCTTGGTTAACATCATCTATTTTCCCCAGCTTCCTGTCCCTTGCAACCACCACTCTACTCAGTGCTTCTGAGTATGACTTTTTGATTAAATGTATAAGAGATCACACACTATATGTCTTCAGGCACTTAGTATTTTTTTCACTTATAAAAACCCACTTCAGAATGAGCACTGTCATGTCATAATATCTGCATTTCCATATGAAGCACTGCTCACTCTCTCCTGATTATTCCTCCTTAAAAATCAATGAACAACCCCAATGCCATGGTGCATACCTGTAATTCCAGCAATTTGGAGGCTGAGGCAGGAGGATTGATAGTTCAAGGCTAGAGGCAGCCTACACAGCTTAGTGAGACTCTGTCCCAAAATAAAAATAAAGAACTTTGGAGTGTAGGTCAGGGATGGAGTACTTGCTAGCATACATGAGGCCCTGGGTTCCATACCTGGTAGTGGAAAGCAGACAAGGATAAGGAGGAAGAGGAGGAGGTGGGGGGGAAGAGGAGAAGGAAAGAAATCAGTGAACAAAATCAGTGAATAGATATTGGGGATTTTTAAAATTATATTTCTCAACTAGGGTCCCTCATAACAGCCTGAGGGGCTGACCCCCAGTTGACCCCAGGGCTCATCTCACTCACTCACACTAGCCCCTCCCATCGAGTGAGCAAAGATGGCCCCCGGCCAGCCTGACCTGCCCTAACCACCCTAATTTTGATTGGCTCCCCTCAGCATTTTCAGGTAATAACTGTCCCCACCTGGCAGGTATGTCAGTTTACAAGCTGTACCTGTCAGGTGTGTGCCCTGATTGGCTGAATCCCACCATGTGACCCCTGCAGGACCATATAAAAGTAGGGCTCCTTGACCCCATCTTTACCCTGAAATCCTCGCCTCTCTGACCATCTCCTGAACCCCATCACCTGGACCAGCGCTCCCTATTCCAGCAAGACCTTCTAGCAAGCAGGCGAGATCAAGCCCAGGGGCCCCGAAGAGCTGAAGGATTCTGGCAAGCCATGAAGAGCCTCCCAACTCCTCCCATCCTTGGGAAGGAGGGAGGTAAAGAACGCAAGCCGCGAGAGTCAAGACCATCAGACCTCCATGGAACACCGGTGGCTGTGGCTGTGCCTTTAAGGCTGAGCTGTACCAGCACTTAGCCTGCAGCATTCCATGCTTCAGGCCTAGAGCCAGCATTTAAAGGGTATAGAGCAGAGCTCTATAGGGCCTGCTTGCTCCTTGCTCTCCATCAGGGGAGCACCCTAATAAACCTTACCTACCTGTTTTACCACCAGAAGGTCTCCTGAGGTCCTTCTTTCATGGCAGCGGCCATTTGTTATGTTGAGGGTTAGGCCCTAATTTTAGCCGGGCTAAAGCTAAAACCCCAACAAATAGAAAATTTAGATTCGCTAAAAGTGACTCAGGAAAGGAGTACAGATTTCTTCAGAAGCAGTTACCCTAACAGTGTTTAGGTCCTGATTTTTCAAGTTCGGTCCCAGATGCTTTCCTTCAATAATCCAAATGTTTTGATTTTCTTAAATGATATAGCTCTCCTCTCCTCTCTCTTGATAGACAAGTGACTAACTTGCAGGTACATACATATCCTTCAGTTAAATCTTAATCTTGACATTTACATTTTACTGTATGTGAACATGAAAGTTACAAAATGATGAAAAATGGTAGTGAACTAAAATCTCTTTGCTAAACACAAAGCATTATTTTTAATGCTTCACATATGAAAACACAGATTTCACCTATGTTTATCATGTTGTAATTTGTTGCTCAATCTGTTGGCTTTAAATGACAAACATAAACATTCTACCTTGCTCCAGGTCAATACCCTGCTGTACCTTGAAAACTTCAGGGCAGTTTCATATCTGTTACTTTTATTTAATAAAAATGTTAATTAAATCTTTAAAAACTTATAATTTAATATGGTCTTGAATTTACTCCTTAGTAAAATGTTTGCAGAGCCCTTTGTGTTTTCTTCCTTATTTTTGACATGGTAACAATAGTACAGACACACTAAATGTTTACAGTTATTTCAGAAGGTGACTGTTACTTTATATCCCCCCATACAGTTCCTGGAGCCATTCAGCTAAGTATGATCACAGAAAAGCACAAAGGCACACCGAGTCATCTCCATTCAAATTTATGTCCACAGGAGTATTTCTAATTATGTTGGTAAATCATATATTTGCCAGGTAAGTCTACATTCCTATTTTCCTACTTTCTTGGATGAACATCCCATATTTTCTTCTTTTCCTCTTAAAATCTCAATCCTTTCTTTGCTAGTCTTCATTTTAACTGATGTACTTTTATCCTATTCATGATAAAATTATATCCATCATAAGAGAACTTTTAGACACTCTTTGCTGCATCCATTCACTAACTAGCATTTCTACTCATGAATGTTGCTTTCCTAACTGTTCTTGAAAATAAACATATGAGGTATTTCCAAAGCCAATCCTGCAAGTGTGCTATGGATACAATTCCCATCCAACTACTCAAGGTTACTGCTTTATTCTCTTTTCTCCTATAATCATTATTTTATTTTCTACTGATTATTCCTATCGCTATACATGCACAATGTTATCTCTTCCATAAAAAAGGTGTACTTGATTAAATACCACTTTCCACTAGCTACAAACTCTTCCCTGCTCATCTTGGGTAGCTCTCATGCTCATGCTATATTCTTACTCTTTTCGGTTCTTTTCTTTTTTTCTCTCTTAAATTCAAAGTTATTGTTTGTTTTCCTTCAAGAATCGAGTATAACTACTTTTATCAAAGTTTGCTAACTTTGACAATAAATCCCCAATAAATCTTATTGCCCAAAACAACTTTGCCAATGTCACCAATACATTTTATGTAGCTAAAACCATTGATCTGGGAGCAGGGCCTGGCAATCCACTCCCAAGGCAATCCCGAAACAGTCAGCCATTGAAAAACCCTGTGAGGGTTGTTATGAGTCGGACACCAACTCGACGGCACCTAACAACAACAAAACCATTGATCAATTCTCAGTCCTCCAGGAAATGGAGTTACTGGCACATTGAATATACTGCTTTTTCCTTGATAAACTTTCTTCCCTTAGCTTTCAAGTGCTACAGCTATGAAAGTTATTCGTGGAAGAACTGCAAAAGGGGCTCTCTTTACCTTTTATTCATTGTGTATATATTTTTATGTACACTTTTCAACTGTAGTTGCCATAATAAGAAACATTTTCTGATGCCCTCCTCCCCAAAATTGCATTTGTATTAACTGAAGTAAGGCATCACACCTTCTTGGCATTCCCTCTATCTCAGGTCTTACTCCTTCTTGATGTCTTCTCTCTAACCTATTGACATTAGAGTGTATTAAAACTTAGCCTATTGGTCTATTCTCCTGAGTACTTATATCATAACTCTAAAACTGTCAGAGAATCCTGCATTTAATATCTCCAGCCTAAACATCTTTCTTGGGCTGGGATTTAGCTCAGTTGGTAGAGTGCTGCACTGCAGTCTCTGAGGTCCTGAGTTCAATTCCCAGCACTGCAAAAATAGGAGAAGGACCTGGCAATCCCCTCCCAAGGCAATCCCGAAACAGCCATTGAAAACCCTATGAGGGTCGCTATGAGTCGGATACCGACTTGACAGCACCGAACAACAACAACAACAAACATCTTTCTTAAATTCCCAGATATCTATATACAACTACCAACTAGCTTTTCAACTTATTTTTATCAAGTAGCTTCAATGTAGCACTAGCACACTTACATTGAACTACTGGTCTTCTATATCACCTAGCTTTTATTCTACCAGTTTTCCCAATTAAATTTGATATGTCCATTAACGTGCTGTGGCCAAGAACTTCATGTCATCTTTTACTCATCTATTTTTGCTCACTCATCCCACTCTAATCTATCAAAAGATACCTAGACTATCTACTGTACCCACTGTTCTTACCTACTCCACTCTCTTACTAACTTAACTTATGGTATAAAACATCATGCTCCCTCACTTAAATTTTGTAATCTGTTAATTGGTTTCCTTATTTCCTCCCTTAATTTACACTAATTTCAGCCAAGAAACCAGAGGAACTGAGATTTCTACGGCCTATTCTCATTCCAGAAATGAAGGATATTGATCTAAATAATTCACAGTCACGTAAGTCAGAATTAGTCACATAAACAGAATTTTCATTAGAGACCTAATGACAAAGTATGTAAGAAAAGAAGAAAAAAGTTCTCTGATTTTGCTGGCAGTTTCAACGTAGCTACTGATACAATGTCATGATTTCGGGTATTTTTTTTTCTCATTGCAGAGACTTGGTTTTAGTTCTTTAGCTTCTTAATGATTCAACGAGCAACTCAATAGTCTTAAATGATTTCCTAAAGTTGTTTTTTATTGTTTTAGCGTGGTAGTTTCCATAGGAAATCCTCTAATATATTATCTCACCTAAAATTTATGCCTTTGTCTAATTTCCTTCCTTTGATTCTTTTTTGATACCAGGAATGGATTATAGCCAGTAGAATGTGGTAGGCCCAATCCTATGTGGCTTAAAAAACTAATTTTTTAAAATGTCTAAAGCTTCTGCTTTTTTCTGGAAACATGTGCTCTGGGAAAAGTTAATTATCCTGTAAAGGATTTGACTCCCTTGGGACCACCATGTTGTGAGAAAGCCTGAGCTGGTCATATGGAGGGGCTCTGTGGAAAGGAGGAGCTATGTTTGGCCAGCTCCTGGCCCAGTTACTCCCTCACTGTGTCTGTACCATACTTGTATTCAACTCATTTGACTCTTCAGATAACTATAGTTGAGCCATCTTCTCACTCCTACTGCATGTGAGACTCCCCAGAAGACTGCCTAGCTGAGCCTTGTTAATGAAACAGACAGGAATAATAAGAAAGTTGTTTTAAGTCATTAAGTTTTGAGGCTACTTGATATGCCACCATAAATAATTAGAATACTTGGCTCTGGCAACTTGTGAAGACTATCTATTCATAAAATATTAATAATAACAAAAGAACTGAAATTGGTGATAACAGGAAAAGAGCAAAATATTTTTGAGTAGTTAATAATTTTTCACACATATCTATTGTTTGGTTCAGAAATTCCATTTCTATGAATCTATGCCACAGGGGAAAATCATAAGAGATAGATGATAGATGATAGAGAAGAAAGACAGATTAGATAGACAGATGATAAATATAACTGAGGCATAACAAGTTATAGATAAGAAATGTTGTTGTTGTTGTTGTTGTTGTTTGGTGCCATCAAGTCATATCTGATTTTTAATGACCCTTATAGGGTTTTCAATGGCTAATTGTTTTTCAGGATTGCCTTGGGAGTGGATTGCCACATCCTTCTCCCATTTTTGTGGTGCTGGGAATTGAACTCAGGACCTCAGAGACTATAGAGTGGTGCTCTACCAACTGAGCTAAATCCCAGCCCATAGATAAGACATAGATATAATATTGATTACAATTTTATAAAGAAGTTACAAATAGCCCTATACAAAAGACTATAAGTGATTAAAATAATTATAAATATATAACTCTTAATTTTGAGGATTTAGCAAAGCTATTTTGCAGTGATTCTGCAGCCATACCACTGTGGTATCCAATCCCATCAGATCTCTGAAGCTAAGCAGGGTCAAGCCTGGTTCGTACTTGGATGGGAGACTGCCTGGGAACACCAGGTGCTGTAGACTTGGGAGAAGGACCTGACAACCCACTCCCAAAAAACAATCAGCCATTGAAAACCTTATGAATAGCAGGGAAGCACTATAATAGTGTTTCAATTGTTGTACATAGGGTCATTATGAGTCAGACACCAACTCAATGGCACTTACCAACAACATTCTACAGTGAATAAAAGCAAATTGCTCTTCCATATTTGCCTTCCTTTCTCTTTTTCTCTGTTGATTCTATCAGGATTCAGAAAGAGTTTAGGTAAGGATTGTGTTTTCATATTGTTTAGGGTTTTTTCTTTTTTAAAAAATATATATATATATATATTGTAGTTAGAAATTCAAATAGGCAGATTTTTCACAGTTAATATATCAAGTGGAAATTTTTGGCTTCTTTTATTCTATTTGTATCATTTTTCACCTAGTGCACCTGTGTTGTCAAAGTGGAACAACTTAGGAAATAGAAAGATAGCTTGAAACCACAACACTCTATATGTTTTGACAGTTCTAAGTTGGGAAATATGAGTTACACTGAGCAATGTCAAATGACAATAAGCTCATAAACATTATTCTTTTTCTAGAGCTAAAAAAAATCAAGACCTATCTCACATGATTTGTGCAACCATCTACAGGTGAAAAAAATGTAAAGTAGATAGTTGTAAGCTTTCAAAGATCTACTTTTATATTCCCATAAATATGTTCTTTACTAAATTGTTGAAAAAATGTTTATGAAGTCAGGCTCAGTGGCATGTGCATGTAATCCTAGCAAGTCAGGAGGTGGAGGAAGGAGGATCACAAGTTCAAGGCCAGAGGCAGTCTTTCTAACTTAGGGAGACCCTGTCTTAAGATAAAAAATTAAAAAGTGGCTGGGGGTGCAGCTCAGTAGTAGATTACTTGCAAAGTATACATAAGACCTTGGGTTAATCCTCCAGTATTGAAAAAGGAGAAAAAGAAAATTTTTTATGGATATTCTAAATAAGTAATCAGCCATCCAATAAACCAACTAAAAATCATTATGCAATAAGATATTGTTACATGTTATCTGTTTTAAGTTACACTGAAAGCATATGAGGTTTTTTCTCAATTCTGCACTATGTCTTGTGGAAGAATAGTAAATACCTTTGTGTATGTTGTTGTTGTTGTTCAGTGCCATCCAGTCAGGTCCAACTCATAGCAACCCTATGTACAATAGAATAAAGCACTACCTGACATTGTACCACGCCTGGTAGTATACCAGTGCTTTTCTACTTATTCATAGAATTTTGATGGCTTGACTGTTTCAGTAGTGGGCTACTGAGTCCTTCTCCCAAGCTTATAGCACCAGGTATTCCCAGGTGGTCTCCCATCCAAGTACTAACCAGGCTCAACTCTGCTTAGCTTCCAAGATCTGATAAGATCAGAACAATGGTGGTATGTCTGTAGATACCTCTGTATATAGGAATAATAAACTTTTAAATGTAAAGACAATAACTCATATGCTGATACCTTTGAATCATATTGAATATTATAATAATAAGATTCCCAACTTTATTCCAAACATATGCTAAGATTAAAATGGTCACACATTTAAAATTCAAAATCTCTCCTTTGAGGTACACATAGTAGTAAATTGATGGCCAATGGTCTGCAAGATGAGACTGTTTTTTTTGCATTGTTTGCTCTTAGTAGCCAATGTATGTCATAGCTTCATAAGTTAAAATAATCTTCAAGAGTAGTCACAACTATACTTCTGTTTTAATATAAAAATGTAAAGCTTTTTACAGCATTCTCAATTCAGAGGGTTTAAATGTCTACGAAATTTTAAAACATCATCAACTTTCCTAGAAATTATGGCTAAAGTTGATTCCTATGGTATAATGTTCTATTACTGGGCATGTCTACTGAGAATGGAGGGCTTCAAATTCAAATGGAATGGGGTTACTATAAGCAATGTATTTAAATGTCCAATAAGCAAATTAAATTTCTTAGCATAATTATTCACCAAGTAATGTACATCAAGAAAACAAAAACCACTACAAGTGGGTCAGTACAAAATTTCATGATAAATGGAGAAAAGACAGAGGCTATCCAAGATTTGGTTTAGCTTGGTTCTACAATCAACACTAGTGAAAGCAGCAGTCAAGAAATCAAAAGACATATTGCATTGGAAAAATAGTTTTAAAAGTAAAGATGTCACATTAAAGAGGAAGATGCAACTGACTCATGCCATGGTATTTTCAGTCACATCATATGGTTGTGAAAGTGGGACATTGAATAAGGGAGACAGGAAAAGAATTGATGCTTTTGAATTATGACATTGGAAACTTATGCAACATGCACTAATGCACTATTAGTGACATTAATACTTAGGCACATAGGCATTAATTGTTGTTGTTGTTAGGTGCCGTCAAGTCGGTATCTGACTCATAGCGACCCTCATAGGGTTTTCAATGGCTGATTGTTTCAGGATTGCCTTGGGAGTGGATAGCCAGGTCCTTCTCCCATTTTTGCGGTGCTGGGGATTGAACTCGAGACCTCAGAGACTGCAGCACAGCGCTCTACCAACTGAGCTAAATCCCAGCCCCTAGGCACTAATGGTGATACAAATATCTCAGAACGTACTTAGCAGATTCATGATATTAAGACATACAGTCTCTCAGTGTATTTAATTTTATTTACCTTTTAGTCTCTGTAGCCATATCCCTGTGCCATCTGATCCCATCAGATCTTGGAAGGTAAGCAGGGTAAGGCCTGGTTAGTACTTGGATGGGAGACCTCCTGGGAACACCACGTGCTGTAGGCTTGGGAGAAGGACCCAGAAACCCACTCTCAAGGAAAATCAAAAGGCCATGGAGACCGTATGAATAGCAGAGAAGCACTGACAATAGTGTTTTGCCTATTGTAGGTAGGATAGCTATGACTCAGATACCTACTCGATGGAACCTAGTAACTAAAACAACCTTTTAGTCTGGTTTTAAGATGATAAAAAGTCATACACATATTTCGTCATTAGAACATAGAAAAAATAAATTGTGAAATTATAGGTCAGTAAGCTCTTCAAACAATGAAAACATGAAGAAAATTAAATTATATCATTCGCTCTACATGATAGTCATATCTATTTTTGACAATTGAACCAACTATTTCACATTAAAGGAGAAATCAATACAGAATCACGTTCACTTTTGAAATATGTAAATTGTTGTTCTTGTTAGGTGCCATTAGTTACCCTACATATGCTGTTCATAGGGTTTTCAATGGCAGACTGATTTTTTGGGGTAGTGGGTTTCTGGGTCCTTCTCCCAAGCCTGCAGCACCTGGTGTTCCCAGGTGGTCTTCTATCCAAGTACTAACCACGCCCAACCCTGCTTAGCTTCAGAGATTTGATGGGATCGGAGGCCCCAGTGATATGGCTGCAGGCAATATGTATAATTAGAAGCAATTAATTAATCAGAGACCATAAATATTCAATATTAAATTATTGCTTTAGCTATGCCTGTCAAAAGACAATGAGAAATTGCTTATATATGTGATCTTATGTTTACAAAATGATATAAACAGAACATATGACAAGTTAGTATAGTACTTAAGACACTTATCAATTTTGATTTGCATCTCAGCTCTCCTTCCAAGTACATATGTGACTGTAAAGAAGTCATATATTTTCTCTGTTCTTGATTCTCTTACCTATAATTTTATGTAATAATATTGATTCTAAAGGCTCTCATGAGATTAAATTGTACATAATAAAGTACTTACCATGGTCCCTGACACATTTTAATGACTCAGAAAATAGAAGCTATTAGTATTTTAGATACCCTATAATTTGAAAGCTTCTCCTAAAGTACTTGCCTCTACTAAAGAGGTCCTACTCCATTATCAAATTTATTTTAATAATGCCCAATTTTTAGATATTATATAAATTTATATTAAAAATATTAAAGGCTGAAGGAGTTAATGGATATCACCAGTGGATTTGATTATTGAGGCCACAATCTTAATTATATATGCCCGTGAATACTTCCACCAATTAGTGGCCCTGGGAATAGGCTGTTTACTGGGAGGGAGCATTACATGGATTTTGGGGGGGCACTGGTTATGGTTCATTTATTAATTGAGGGGTTATTACTTGGCTGTGGTCAGTTTTTGAAAATAAACTGAGGTCTACATAAACCTCAAGGTCAACTGAGGTCAAATAAACATGTAATGCTCATTCTTTCATGCTTACATCATTTACATATATAATACAAATATTTCTTGACTTAGGATGATAAACTAGTTGTAAGTATAAAATATCATTAAGTCACAAATCCATTTAATATGCATAGCTTGCATCCTAGGTTGGCCTAGTCTAAACCTGCTAAGAACATTTATATTAGCCTATATTTTGTCATCACAAGAGAGTATCATATAGGTTATTACTAGCCTGGTGAAAACATAAAAATTTAAAATTCAGAGTACAATTCGTATTGAATATACATTGCTTTTGGATCATAATGAAGCTGAGGAATTGCAAGTCAAACCACGATAAATGATCACCATGTGTATAGTAAAATTAAAATAACATTCATTTTAAATTCATTTATTTTTTCATTCAATATATAGTTACCAAATGTGATAAAAGTTCTCCATTGCTTATTCTGTCATTAAAAACATATTTCAAATAATATAATAGTTTATTTCTGAATAGAATATTTTTTAAAAAATTAATATTACACTCATGTTGGCCAAAAATATATTAAAGTTATAATGCATATTTAATAACACCATGAATTTTTAAATTAAAGAATTATGAATACCATACATTAAATTTTAATATGTATTTATATTATTTGTTAGAGAATTATGATAAGGTAATGAGCAAAAGATCTGAAAGCTTTTTTAAAAATCATAATATGATTAAAGATCCACAGGGAAAGGAAAATGAATATGTAAACTTATAGACACAAATGGCATATTTGAAATGATTAATTGTATAAACAACAACAAAAATCAAGTCTTTGTAATTTTCAAGCTGAGCCCTATTTCTCAGACATAGAATGAAAAAGACTAGCTTATCAAATGTGTTTCATTCATTTTCTTAATTGCAACAAAATGATTTATTTCAATTAATTCTACATTAAAGATCATAATTAACTTTGAGCTGAGCATTATACATTTTTATGGTCCTTCAGTTTGGACCCTCTCCTGGGATTGGACCCCCTGAAGGCAGGTTTGAGTTTCCTGAAGTGATAAATATGCACTACACACAGTGATTTGGCAGTTCTCTCCAGCTATCAAAACTTAGCAATAATTACTGTGGTTTCTGACATACTTTGAATTGTGGACTACAACATTGCTATCCTGTGAACATAATAATATGACATCCTAACGTATTGTCCTAACAAATTCTTAACAACAACAAAACTTCATAATTTACGGGTATCTTACCTACCCTTTTCCTCTTTTTAAAGAGATTTTCTTGAGTACACACAGATTTATTCATTCTGGATGTAAAGTTAAAGATATTTCTCATAAAAAAACAAAATGTCAACTAATGAAGTTGGTAATGAAATTTGAAACCATCAAGTGTTTATATTTTTATAATCATTTGAACCAAATGATGCTAATATGATTTAGGAATATTTATTCTCAAAGTGACTTAGAGTCTTGGCATGATCCACTTATTTTACCAATTAAGCAGTTATAGTAGGATGCATGTGATTCATTTATCATGATCATTATAATTTGGCAAAACAAACCTCTGAAAAATAATAAAACCAGATTTAGTTCTCAAACTAAAATACGTGAATGGATATACTTAATGAGTCTCTTCATTGTTCTCCTCTACTCCTTTGCTTATAGAAGTAACAGGATGTATCATACATCATTGGACTTCTCTTTCTTTCTTTCTTTCTTCCTTTCTTCCTTTCTTTCTTCTTTTTTTCTTTTTTTCTTCTTTCTTTCTTCTTCCTTTCTTTCTTTCCTTCTTTCTTATACCAGGGGTTGAACAAGGATCTCATACATGCTTACAACTGAGCCACATCTCACCCACATTTTTATTAGTATATATTAATTATACAAAATAATCAGTTTCATTATGACATTTTCATACATGTACATAAGGAAATTTGATTGTATTTATCCTCTCTGTAATCCATGCTGATCTTCCCTTCTCCTTCCACTGATCCCCTTCTTATTCACTAATAGTCCCTTCTTCTATTTTCATCTTTTTCTTAGATTCCACATATGAAAGAAAACTCAGGCTACACTTGTCTTTCTGAGTCTTACTTATATTGCTTAACACGATGATCTCAATTTCCATCCATTTTCTACAAGACCACATTCTTTTAATGGTTGAATAATACTCCACTGTGTATATAGACCATATTTTATTTAACCATTCATCTGTTTGATGGGCATCTAGACTGATTCCATAACTTGACTATTGTAAATATTGTGGCAGTAAACATGGATGGACAGCCATCTGTATTGTATGCTGCCATTGATTCCTTCAAATAAATACTCAGGAGTCCAAACATGGATCATATGGCAGTTCTATTTTTAGTTTTCTCGGGAACTTCATACTGACAGTGAATAGACTAACTTATGTTTCCTCCAACAGTATTTAAGAGTTTATTTTTCCCCCATCATGGCATAGATTTTCTGATTATTTTTTCTGATGAGGCCATTCTCACTGGGGTGAGATGGGATCTCAGTGTATTTTTGATTTGCATTTCCCTGATAGCTAAAAGTATCAAATATTTTATTTGTGTGTTTATTGGCCTCTCATATTTTTTCATTTGAAGAGTGTCTGTTGAGTTCATTTGCTCATTTATTGATTGAATTATTTGTTCTTTTGGTGTTTAATCTTTTTTTACTGTTTATATATTATGTGTATTATTTCTGTGTCAGATGAATTGCTGGTAAAGATTTTCTCCCATTATGCAGACATTGTTAATTATTTTCTTTGCAGTGCAGAAGGTTTTTAATTAGATGTAAGGCCCTTTGTCAATTTTTATTGTTTTCTAGGCTATTGGGGTCCTATTCAGGAAATCATTGCTTATGCTTATATCTTGAACAATCAACTCAAAATGGATCAAAGACATTAGCATTCTGTTTCTTAAGGTAGAATATGAGATATTTGATGGGAACTTCTGCATCTTTTTTTGACTTTCAAGATTCTTTCCCCATTGTCTGAAGCTAAGTTTGGTACTCCTTAAACATTTCTTTAATGTGTACATGAGTAAATGAATGAATGATTGTAAAAAATGTGAACCTTACTGTATTCTCTCTTCCATTCTACTTCACTCATTGCTTTTAAATATTAGAAAAGTCACAAATAGTTAATTTTTTTCAACAATAAGTTGATTTTAATTTACTAGGATTGAAGAAAAGATTAAATATTCCAGGATATAATATACCAAGTTACTGGTAAAGTGTAATATAATTTTAAGGAATTCTCCAACATGTAAGTCTAGATTTTGAAAGGACAGAAGTGGATTTGGTTTTTTGCAAAAGTATATACTGCAGTACACAAGAACTAATTTAAACTCAAATTTGTGATCATCAAAATTAGAAAGGCATTAACACAGAATAATTCAATACTTTTTTGTTAGAATTGGATTAGAACTATAATTTAATAAAATTTATCTTAGTACTTGCTCAATCTACACTTGATTTTGTAGTGAATAGATAGAAGAACAGGATTCAAAGGAACTCAGAGTACATTTTTATCAAGATTCAGAAACAAGATCAAGAGATGGATGGGGCTTTATGATGATCTTCTTAAGAAGAGATATTATATGATCTTACTTCTTTTTCTTATCTTCGTTCCACTACAGTATTTTCACTATTTCAGCATCAAATTCATCCAGCCACAGTTTAAAACAAACAAGCAAACAAACAAAAATCCATTTTACCAGGTGCTATGGCACATATCTGTGAGCCCAGTACTCAAGAGGCTGAGGTAGAGGATCATGAATTCAAAGCCAGATGCAACCTGTGCAATATACCAAAATCTTGTCTCAAAATAGAAAATTAAAAAGGGGTTGAGTATGCCGGTCAATGGTAAACCACTTGCTAGCATGTGTGAGGCCCTGTGTTTAACTCCCCAGTACTGCCAAAAAATTATATTTCCAAGTATTTTTGGTGTACAAAATGCATAATGTAAAAGATGCAAAATATACTAGTATTAACTGTAAAACTCAATTTTACACACACACAGAAAAATGCCCATGTAATCACCAAATATCAAGATAAATAACAATTCTAGCTCTCATATACATTTTCTAAACTCTGACATAAAGTGGTAACTGGAACTAAGCTTCTACTTGAGTCAAATGAGATATTTCATTGTTTTTAAATTTAATAAAATAATTGTTGATCTGCATATCAAGCTAAACAAACAAGAATGTAAGGATCCACTTGCAAGATCAAAATTTTCCCTGGGACATACTGTAAATTGACACCACTTGGTGATGGTCATCTGCTTGTCATTACATATCAGTAGGTGTAATTGTGGTCCTGTTGCTGGGTAGAATTATCAGGAACATGACAAAAGCTTCAAGAATCCTACAATTAATCTATGCCGATGGTGCTAATGCTTGCAGCCATAGCCCTGTGGCAGTCAATCCCATCAGCTCTTGGAAGCTAAGAAGGGTTGTGCCTGGTTAGTACTTGGGTGGGAGACCTCCTGGGAAAACCAGGTGCTGTAGGCTTAGGAGAAGGACCCTGCAACCCACTCCCCCAAATCAATCCACCATCGAAAACCCTATGAACAGCAGAGAAGCACTGACAATAGTGTTTTGCCTGTTGTACATAGGGTCAATATGAGTCGGATACTGACTCAATGGCACCTAACAACATGACATGGTGCTGATATCACAGAATAAGAGGATATGGGTTTTCATCTGCAACCAGTTGTTTCTAAATTTGAAATTGTTTTCCAGTGCTGCCCTTCTATCTTCCTTTTTTATGTCACTTAATTCTCTTTCCCATAACAAGCCTTTATTTGGGAAAAGAAAGATTAGGTAGAATATAGATGCCCATTGTTAATCACCTTATATTTTATTCTACATTAAGGAAGTGATGTTATTAAAAGGATTTTATTTTCTGCTTTAGAATATTGAGATACTTAAGAAATTCTGATTGTAACAGAATTAATCTCTTATATTTGTTTTTGCTTTTTTCCTGAAAAGGATGTAGTATTCCAAACTTCTATTACACAAACACAAACACATATACAAAACATGTTCATAGTGCTTACTCTCTCTCAATATATAAAGCTACGCTTCTATCTCTACTCCCATGTCTTTCTATATAAACATGTGGAAATGTGTATGCTGATATATATCTATTGATGTAACAACAACAATAGGTAACTATAGTCAGCTGTAAACACACACACACACACACACACACACACACCTATTTTGGTATGGGTGTATCCACATATATAATACTAATTTTTTAAGTGGCTTAAATAAAGGAATTAAATTACAAATTTCTTTGTAATAGGAAGTCAGTTCTTAACTACTAATATTTTTTGCCCTACAGCTCTTATTATTTCTCCAGCTTATACCTGTTGGCATTTCATATTAATAGTAGTGATAGACTCTTATCTGCAGGGACCAGGTAGGTGAATAAAATGGGCTTTGAGCAAATGATTGCCTCCTGAAACCTTTGAAACCAGTGAAATTTTTATTTCATTATGTGGTTAAGTGATTCTTTCTCTTTAATTGTGAATTTTTTCATGACTGAATATATGAAAAACAAATCATTGTTTTTGTAACTTACATCATTGTGACCCTCAGATTAATGGACTGTTTTACAAAATTCATTTATTGAAATAAATTTTCCAAGTGTACTAAGACATTAGGCTAAGCTGATTTTACCTCACTCTTGATCCCTCAATCAACACATTCACTGAAGGTTGAAAGGATTACAATAATCAAAACAAGGCACAATGTCTTTGAATACCTCTGCCATATATCTAGTGGATATGGATACTGTGCACATGTTAGAAAAATGCAAAGAACTGGAATGGGACTGAGAGTACCTGGGAAAAGGCTGAAAGTAAGAACAGGGAAGTATGAAAGAGAGAGAAGCCTGGCAAATTTTCAAGAATTTTTAAGAAATTAAGATTTGAAGTTCCAATATTGCTGAGATGGTTTTCTATAGTAGTCTGATTAAGAAAATATCACAAACATATCTATATAATTTATATTTTATATCTCTCTTGTCTTCATATTTTAAAAGTATTGTTACCTTGTATGTTCCTTATATCTCATGTTAATAATCTCATGGAATAATGAAAATATAACAATCATCTTGTGTCAAGTAGGAAATTTTAGTTGTTGAATTTTGACTATTTAATTCTGTGCCTGCAGCCATACCACTGTGATGTCCTATCCCATCAGATTTCCCAGCCTGGTTAGTACTTGGATAGGAGACTGCTTGTGAAGACCAGGTGCTGTAGGCTTGTCAGAAGGATCTGGCAACCTACTCCCAAAAAGCAATCAACCATTGAAAACCCTATGAATAGTAGAGAAGCACAATAGTAGTGTTTCATCTGTTGTACACGGAGTCCCTACGAATAAGATACCGACTCCAGGGCACCTAACAACAACAATTCTGTAGCATTTAAATGCAGATAAACCAATAACATCCCCAGTTATCCTAAATATCAAATTGATCTCTGTTTTGACATCTGAAAGCTAGTTTTGTATTGCTCTTCTCTATTAGTTTATGATTATCACTCAAGAAAGCATTCATGAATATTTTATAGCCAAACAATTAGAAGCCACAAAACCATCTGCCCATGAGTGCCCCAAATACTGCAGAGTAAAATAAAAAATAGACCATTCCATTGTCCATGCATTGTGTCTATGTCTTACAGTTAAAAGATCTGAAGTATGAAAAGTCCTAAATTTGGAGATTATATTTTGTATAGAATTGATTGGTAGTTTTTGGCATACGTTTTAATCAAATAGATTTTTAGTCAAAATAGATGCCTATTAAAATTCCTGTATGCATCATTTTATTCAGTTTTTTGGGGGGTTGTTGTTGTTGTTGTCTTTTTTTTTTAAGATAGCTAGGTTTAGCTCAGTTGGTAGAGTGCCTCCTTGGAACTCTCTAAGGACCCAGGTTCAATCCTCAGAACTTCAAAATGGGAAAAGCACATGTCAAACTATTCCTGAAACAATCCGAAAACAGCCATTAAAAACCCTGTGAGTGTTGCTATGATTTGGAGCAGACTCGACAGCACCTAACAACAAGAATATGCAATGCCTTGAACATATATATCATGAGTAAAATGGCTAGTATAGCCTATTTACTACTTATTGGGATAAAGTATGAAGATTGAAGTCTACACCTCAGCCATTAACTAACCTAATCATGTATTATGATGATGTAGAGTCACAGAACAAAATGGAAGATTTATATATAAAACCTCCTATTTAAGCATTTGAAATGTTTGCGTATATATCCAATTGAGCCATACAATAATCCTGTAAGAAATGGGAGGATTTGGTTTTGTTACAATTATTTTGTCAAAAGGACCTCAATTCCACTTTGTTTTATCAAAACATTATGGAATGCAACAGGACAGACAAGGACGTGAATGTTTCCCACTTAGAGTTTAACTTCTTTCTGATTTCACTCAAACTACTAGGATTTCCAGCCTATTTTTATACTAATCTAAAATAGTGCCTGATGACACCAAGGCAGAAATCTTGACCTAAAAAATTAGGATTTTTAAATATCAAATATGAGGAAACCATGGTTAATAGAAGCAATAGTGAAGAGCAATTTAGTGGAACCACAAGTAAAAATAGGATGAATTTATATAAATATGGAGGGTTCATTTTGAAATAGAATATTCAGTCTCAGAAAAAATAGAAATAATTTTCAAAATTTTTACCTGTTGACTACCATTTTACCGTAGTTTGGATTAAGAATCTTCTAGAAGTTTTCTTTTTTTTTTCTTATCTCTCTATTTATTTTGTTGTATTATCAATCATATCAACATTTACTTTCCAAAAATACATAAATTTCCACATTGTTTCCAGAATCATCAACCATAGTCAGGGATTTATCACATCACTCTTAGACTTCTGGATAAGTCTCAAAACTTAGCTTCTTGCTGTTACCTACTCCTATGGCAATCTATCCTGCCACTCTGCCTAACCAATGAGGATGTATGACTTCCATACAACTATTTTATAAAGCATCATAATTAAGAAATTCTTTTTGTTAACGCTTCTCAAGATCAGTCAGAATAATAGGGAGCAAAATTTAGTTTTATATAAGCAGGTTAAAAACACAAGTTGTGATCATCATATTCTTATTTTGTACTTTTAAAAAAGCTTATTTTGGCAATTGAACTAATTTGTATACTCTTTGATAAAAACAATATCCATATTTAATTTGATGCATATGATAAGTAAGTTAAATTGGCATTTCAATCATTGTTTTGAATACATAATCTGGTGGTTGTTAAACATCAACAAAATTCAAAATGTACAATCATAATAAGGTTTTACTGTCCAAAGATATGTAAGAATTGCAGAGTATCTATCTTTTTGGCAAAATGAACATAAATGAGAACAAAGATGTGTCTTGGAGACTTTTTAACTAGCTTCTCTTTAAATCTTATTGGTGTCCTCACCTTTTCTCTTACAATAATGCTGGGATCTAATAAAGTGATGAAATTATACTAAAGATCTTCAGGAAGCCTTCTAACTCCCTTTCCAACTAAGCTGCCACTCCTAAATAATTCCTATATAGAACTTGTTAGACTGTCAATAGTTACCTGCTTACTAGATGATGAGAGGTTAAAGGAATAAAGAAAAGACAGAATGGTGGAATGAAAAAGCAAGGATCTATTATGAAGAAAATACAAAATTCATACTATCAAATGTCAGAAAATACCAAATCTTTTTCTTTCAAACTTTATATTTCATTCTATAACAAGGATTGTTTATTAAACCTTATTTTTCTTCTTTCTGGGGGTATTGAAAGAGTGCATTTATCAGTATTACTTGATTTTAGATACTACATGTGACTGATTTAAATTCAACTTATAATGAGCAGAATTAATAGGTGCCCCTTCTAGGATTAACCCAATAAAAACAAAGTCAAACCAACCAACCAAACAAACAAACAAAAATCTTCTTATCACAATTCTTCCCTTTTATTCCCCATCTTTTCTACATGAAGTAAATGAGCATGGTATACATGAAAGCTGCATGACAAAGGATATTACAAATCAGTGTTTTTGCTCTATAAGTGTCTTAATACTCCTGGTCAAATTAAAGTCTCTTTACTTCAGTTTCATACAAAAATGCTCTATAACTAGTATCTGCTAATGTATTACAAAGGGAAAACAGCTTAGTTTTTCCGGAGATAATAGAAAGTAAATTAGTAATCAAGATTCATTATTCCCAAGTGGGGCGTGGTGGTGCACATCTATAATCCCAGTGACTCAGGAGGCAGAGGCACGAGGATCATAAGTTGGAGACCAGAGGGTGTCTGCATAATTTAGTGAGACCCTGTCTCAAAAAGTAAAAATATGGGCTGGGGGATGCAGCTCAGTGGTATAGCACTTGCAAAGCATGCAAACAGAAGGCCCTGGGTTCAACCCAAGTATGGCAAAAAAAAAAAAAAAGATTAAATATTCCCTTATTCTCTAGTATTCTTAGTGTAAGACTAGTCATACAAAACGTTCATAAGAAACCATATTTGTCTATTTACTTGAATAGACAGAACAATTCTTTGGTATGTACAACTGGCTATATACTTTCAAAGCTAAAATATAAAATGCAATGAGAAATATATGGAATATGGTTATTTGTAGTAAGCTACCATCTTAATTGTTAATTGTTTTATGGATGAAATTTGACAGCTTGAGATATGCCTATAAGGACTTTGTAACAAAGCCACATAGATGATGCAATAAATCTGCAAAATAAATTTTGGAGTCGGTACCTAATTTTATCAGTAGAAAAATTAATTAGGTTAGTGGCCTCTTGGGAATTTCTTTATACATTTAGTAATTAGCTCCATAAATACTCTTTGGACACCATCTATAAGGTAGATGCTGTTTCAAATAGTGGGAATAAAGTATCGAACTAAAAATATTCAAGAATCCTATTCTCATAGAATTCCTATTATGGCTGGAAATATAGCTTCTGGAAATGGGCAAGTTATAAATAACCTTGCCTGTCAATGAAAGTGTGAGCTCTTACGCAATTATGAATATCAGTACACTGTCCTTAAAGTCGTTATAGATTTTTTCATCAAGAACTTTTCATTTTTCCAAACAGTCAATTCTATTAGAGATGGGCTAAGGTGGAAAAGCAGACTTTGTAATTGCAATGGGTTTTATTTTACTGTCTGAATCTGTTGTGCATTTATTCTTTTATGAGTGGAAGTCCTGGTTTATGACAAAAGCAGTGGTGGAATTTGCTTGGTTAGGGCAGTAATCACGTTAGAATGAACAAGAAGCTTTGAGTTGGTAATCTTCACCTGAAGGTAATGAGTCAGTAAATTTTTTAGACGAGATCATGAATATTGGGATATCATATGAGTCAGTTAAGTAGAAGTCATTTTAAAAGTTTGCATTCAATGTCTCCATTCTATGTCACACTTTGAAAACAAAATATAGCACACCAGAGATCACACAGGGTTTAGAATCAGAAGATCGGAGTACCAAGCCTATTACCAAAATTGGGAAAGGCTGGGGTAAATGTGAGACTTCTCTGAGATTCAATTCCCATAATATTTGTCACAATTCTGTACAATACAAAAGCTTTTCCAATCACTCAATATCCATTTCCCAGCCTCAATATATGAATAGTTTAATGTTGTTGCTCATCACATAACCGTCCCTGGTTATCATCTGGGACATCCTACTAGTTGAACAAGTAATTTGATGTTTTTAAGTGTCATTTTCCTAATCAGAAGTATGATTCAATGCTGTTTTTACAAATTTTGCAGAGTTAAATGAAATAAGCTAGAAAATAACATGTTTTAAATGCTCAAAAATATGTGTCTTTTGGGGTTGTAAGTAGGAAATTAATGAAAAATGCATAAGGAAATATACTAAAACTGTTAAGCATTTAATAAATACCAGACATTATTATGTAATCTGGTTGCAAAAAATCAAAGCATCAAAATTATTAAGGCACATTTTAATTTCTTACACACTAACAATATATAAAGGGATTTTAAAGTATTTGTTCCCTATTCCCCGGAGATTCTCTCTTATTCTCTGGTGTTTGGATTCATAAAATGTTTCTTAATGAGTTATTTATTAAATTTAATGTAGCACTTTTGAAATTCTTTGTTATTTATCTTTAGACTTGCAGGTAGCATTAGAGTCATTTAAATTACTTTGCTGATTTGAGAAAGTAATGAGTTTCTGTTTGATGCAAATGAATCTTGAAAGCTTCAGTGATTACAAATGTCTGACTGTAATTGCTTTTATTTCCATGGCTAAAGTAGAAGATTATTAAAGATTAAATTTGCTGAAATTCCCTGGCAATTGTCTAATGATTTACAGTGTGCTGGGGTTAAAATATGTAATATTTGCATACTATTTAAGTTCAATGTTCCTGCTATTCTAGAACTTTAGCTCTGAAAGTCCTTTAGGGATCATTCTAGAAGCTTAGCCTTTAGCCTACTGACCAGAAAGCTGGAGCCAAGAGAAGCTGCATGATTTTATCATGGCCCGAAAAATATTATGCAAAAGACTGAGATGAGGACAAAGTCACAACATCTTCCCATTATATCATGCAAAAGAAGGAATTAAGTCAGAGAGAGACACACATATATCCTAAGGGATCTGAAAAAAACATTTCAATTCCAACAAGTGGAAATGTTGTGAAGTTTCCTAAGAACAAATAAACAGAACAAATAAACCACCACCAATGATTTTACAAACAGTACAAACACTATGAAATATATTAAATTTTATTGTTTATTTTATAAGTTGTTGTCTTATCAAATATCTTACTTGTCACTTCCACAGTCCATTAGTGAAAGGCAAATTAGAGATGTCATGTAACAATATTACTCCACAGTAAAAATGGGTGAACACAAGAAAATTAGTGAAGTGTGATAATGTCTTTTCCATAATGTATGACATATAATTTTATAAACAGTGGCATTTGCAAGTCAGATTTTTATTCCCCTCATTTGCAATTATTCAAACTATTTTCCATCATTCATTCAAGCACAATCTTGGGATTGTAGGCTTCCTCATATGGAAATCAATTTGTAGATAATAGGAGGAACATAGTCAAGAAATTTATTAGCTGGGTGAAATGCACATGCGTGTAATCCCAGACTCTGGAGGTAGAAACTTGAAGATGATGTGTTAGAGGCCAGGGGAAGGCTGTGAGGCCCTGGATTTAGCCTCTCATTAACAAAAGAAGAAGAAAAAAAGGAAAAGAAATAAGATTATTATAAAACTTGCTTCTCTGGACTCTACACCCTTCGGTACATTAACTTTCGTTTACTGGGGTCCATGCAAATTCCTGAATTTGTAAGAACCAAACTTCATCTAAGATTGTCAATGTTCAGCCTCAGGACCCAGAGACATCAGGTTCTCAGATTCTGAGCTGAAAATGAAGGAGTTAAGTAAAATTCTCTACTAAGCAGAGAAATCCCCACCCATGTCTCCCATTTATTATTCTTTAGGAATCTAGAAGGAATAATGATAATGAAAGAAAAAAGCATAATTTTGCAACATATTTATTATTATAATTATCTGAGTGAAAATAGAAGAAATTGCATCTTTAACTTGGGAAAATAGAACCATGAAAAGGACCAGTTAGAACACAAAAAGATTTGCAAATCGAAAAGTAACAATCAAATGAAAATAATAACAATAATGTCAACAAGATAAAATAAATGAAGAAAGAAAAACTAAAGACATAAAAATAAAAGAAGAAAATGTCATGTAGATAAACAATATGTAGTGAATGTTGTTGTTGTTAGGTGCCGTCCAGTCGGTAACTGACTCATAGCGACCCTCATAGGGTTTTCAATGGCTGACTGTTTCAGATTGCCTTGGGAGTGGATTGCCAGGCCCTTCTCCCATTTTTGCGGTGCTGGGAATTGAACTCAGGACCTCAGAGACTGTAACACAGGGCTCTACCAACTGAGCTAAATCCCAGCCCATGTAGTGAATAGGAACTTCTAAAAGAAAGAACTGAGAAGAAGATAAGATTATTAAAGAGATAGCAAAAATATGTCTTAATACTATTGAATCAAAGAATAAAACTTGCAGTGTTTTCTATGCCCTACATAATTAATGGAAATAAAAGATCTACATTAAAAACATGAATACTACATTTATATAACCTCAAAAATATTATATAATCTTCAGATTTCCTATAATGCCTGTTAACTTTTAAAATGGAGAGACCTGATGATAATCATACTAGCAAACCAATTAAAATTAACATCAACAGCAGTGAATGCCTTGATATTGTATGCTTTCTGATATGGTAAAATATGAACTACATATATTCCCTATTTAGTATTTTTGCCAAAATAATTTTATTTATTTGCTCATTTTTGTGATAGGATCTCAAGTCTCTATGCAGCCCTAGCTGCCCTGGAATTCACTATGTAGTAATCGATGCTGGAATTGAACTTGCAGAGATCCTCTTGCCTCTGTCTGTTACGTGTTGGGATTAAAGGTGTGCACCACCACATCTATTAAGATAAAATTCACATGCCATAAACTTCACTGATTTATACTGTAAAATCCAATGGTTCTTAGTATATACAGAGTAATAGAGCCATTCATTACCACAATTTTGGAGCATTTTCATACTTGTTGAAAGTACTTAAATCTAAATTGGTTAAATGAGCCAATAACCTGAAATCTCACAGAAGAAAATAAAATGAAACAATATGGTATGAAAAACAAAAATAAAAATAAAGAGAACTGTGCTATAATTTAGAGATAGGAAAAAAATAAAAAGACAAAGTTACCTTGTGCAGTGCAGGTGTTTTGATAGGGTCTCAGTGATAAAAGTAAATAATAATAACAATGATAAAACAAAAAATGTGGATATTTTATAGACATTTGGAGAAAGCTGAAAATAGACTCTACCTTAGATGATATTCTAAAATCACATATAATTGTACTTAATCTGAAACTGGTACTATTATGTGAGTGTGTTAGTAACTTTTCTGTTGCTGTGACAAATTACCTAAGAAAGTCAACTAAGAAAGATTTATTTTGGCCCATAAATTCAGTTTATGATTGCTTGCTCCCCTCTCTGTGGGCTTGTGTTGAGGCACAATATTATGGTGGGGAGGGTAAAGTGGGCCAAAGCTGCCAATTCATGGCAGCCAAGAAGCAGAACAGAGCAAAGGAGCTGGGGACAAGATCTACCTCTCCAGGGCATGCCTCCTGTGACCTATTTTTTCAACTAGGTCTCACCTCCTAGTTTCTGCTTCCTCCAATAATATCATCAAATTATGAATTCATCAGAAGATTAATCTACTGATATGGTCAAAGCTATCATGACCCAATCACTTCCCCAAAACCCATCAGCTAGCAACCAAGCCTTTAACACATGAGCCTTTGGGGAACATTTCAGATTCCAACCATAACAATATGACAGTGTCCTTATTATAAAAGGATACAAGAAAGAAAGAGTTCTTATACATGAAGACATTAGCTGTGTCAAAGGAAAAATAACCATTGGTTAGTTACATAAACTAACATGAAAGCCACTGTCATGTTCATATAAGTATCAAAAAATTTTGTGTGCATTTTTAGATTTTCCAGGTCAGATACTAATATAGGAAGATCAATGTAAAAATCCTGATACATTTCTGCCTTGCCTATCCTCAAATATATTATCTTTCCAAAAAGAAAATAAAAACAAATGGCAATGACAACAACAACAAAACCCCACCTTATTTTTCTGTCTATTTTACATTTGGAATATCATTATATATTCACAAATGGTTTTCATATTTTTATATATTTTTTCTTTTTCATTATTTTTCTTGTGTTAATAGTTAGAGGAAATTTTTGAAGAAAAGTAAATCTTTACCCTTACTTTATGAGTTTCTTAGGGCTCTCACTGTACAGCACCATGAACTGGATGGTTCAAAACAACCAGGGTGTATTTATTCACAGTTCTAGAAGATGTTGTTGTTGTTAGATGCCCTCCATTTGGGTCTGACTCATAGCAACCTTCATAGGATTTTCAATGGCTGGGTGGATTGCCATGTCCTTCATCCCAAACCCTAGAAGATAGATATCTCAAATTAAGGAGTTGGTAGGTTGGTGCCTCTTGGGATTTCTAAGGGAGAATCTATTCCATAATCTTTAGGTGATATGTGGCAGTCCTGGGTATTCTTTGGCTTATAAAATGCATCCCAAAGTAGGCCTCCAACTTTGCTTGGAACTCTGTGTATTTTCTTTACGAGGCCATCTTCTTGCATTAGGGGCCTGTCCTATTCTGATACGCCTCAGTTTAACTTATTATATCCGCAGCCATTCTGTTTCTGAATAAGGTCCATTCTGAAGGACTGTGGATTAGAAATTTTACATATCTTTATGGGAACCCATAATTCAACCCATAACAGTGATCAATATAATTTTTCCAAATAAACTGATCAGAAGGTAAAGATTAAGTGCATACTTTGTCTTACAGTTCTAAATAGAACTTTGCTACTGGAAGATATTCATGAGCAGATTTGAACTTCTGTGCATGGAAAAGAATATACATATATGTGTGTCTATTTATATACATGGATTGATATATGTCACATTCAGATTTCTTATTCATATTTAATTTCATATATAATGAGAACCCATGGGAAACTAGCACCATACATATTAAGGGAAATTTTTAAATTAATGATATATTTCATCATGCCCTATACTAAAAATGAAGATATATTCTAGTGACATCCTTAGCAATGAGTCTGTTCTCCTTGTAATTTAAAGTTATTTTCAAGGACATTTTATAGCTCAGTAAAAATTGGAAAAACAAAAAATACATCTTTGGTGGCCAAGAGTGGGAATAAGTATAAAAAAATATCTAAAATTTCCCTGTATCACCTAAGTAATTTGTCCTCTCTCAAAACTTGCATTACTCAAAATAGATAAAAATCTTTCTTCCAATTATCTTTGATAATAAATATCACCTCTTTTTTTGGGGATGTAAGTTTTCCAATTCCTCCTCACAGAAAAATCCTAATGTTCTAGGAAGTAAAAAGTCAATGTGGGTAATAAAGGTGGGAGAGTGAAGTCTTTTACATGAGTAGTAAACAGCATAGTTCTATCAGCTCTGTGACAATGGCCTTCTTTTCTCTAAATCTTTACCGACAACCAATACACCCTCAACCAAATATGTTAAGGGTGAGATGATATATTCAGTTCTTTTCTTAAATTATTTAATAGAAATCATTGTTACTGCTAACCTTGAACAAAGATCTCTCATTTTCTTGCTTATTTATGGCTCTTGAATCCTTCATGATACCTGAAGTAGGAAATAGAAAATGTGACAGTGGAACTCACAGAATGCAGTGTATTCTAGCAAAGTCTTAGTACTTATCAGAATAAAAGCTTCTAAATTTTCAATAAGCTTATAGATAATGTCAGTAGGTAGTTTTTCAACTTTAACTAAAAATATGTATATGTTTATTTTCTATTATGTGTCGCTGTTGTTAAATTTTGTAAACCATGTATAATGATTATGTCTGACACACTTGTAAAAAAGATCTGGCAGTTTCACCTTTAATTTATGAATTAAAGTCATTTTGAAAAGGTATTTCCTTATTTAAGAGCTGTGGTGCTATAAAGGCTGATTCACTGACTCATGTTAAGTGAGGTCAGATGAAGACAGAAATCGCAGCTAATAGTATCTAACATAGAACTATTAGACAGCTACCACAGAGTTGGTAGTGAGCAACGTTTTGATAGGGAGGTAGCTCGATTTTTGTCAGATTATCCTATATCTCCTTTGACTTGTTGGGAAATGATATTTACCAGCTACTTTCTTTAAAACCTGATATTGGGGGGATGGTGGGGTGGTAGCTCAATGGTAGAGTGCTTATGTTGCATGTGTGAGATCCAAGATTAGTTCTTCTCCTCAAAGAAAAAGCCTCATATAGGGTAAATAGAGCTAGAAATAAGATTTCATGTGGGAACCTTTTCTATTATTATTATAATGATCATTTATTTAAGGTTGTATTTGTGCTCTATTTGAATTGTATGGCAAAAGACATACAATTGTATGTAAGGTGTCTATATTAAAAATACTCCCTTAAAATTCAATTATCTAGACAAAATTTTAGAAAGAAAGAATAGATTAAGGATAAATGTGGTCAAAATAGGATTGAGTAGGACGATGGGATGCTGTTATAAAAATCAACCTGATATATATATATATATGTGTGTATATATATATATATATATGTATATATATATATATATATATATATATACACACACATATATATATATATATATATATATATATATATACATATACATATTTTTTTATGGGCTGGGATTTAGCTCAGTTGGTAGAGCGCTGCACTGCAGTCTCTGAGGTCCCGAGTTCAATTCCCAGCACCGCAAAAATGGGAGAAGGGTCTGGCAATCCACTCCCAAGGCAATCCCAAAACTGTCTGCCATTGCAAACCCTATGAGGGTCGCTATGAGTCGGATACCGACTCGACGGCACCTAACAACAACAACAACAACAACATATTTTTTATATATTAATAGCACTGTTTTGTGTCTTGGCAGTAGTGTAACTATGAATTCAATAAACTTGTATTGAAGTAGACACACATGAATGTATAAAAGTTAGTGCAGATAAAACTAGGGAAATCTGAATAAGATCAGTGGAGTGCATCAATTGCATTATCTTGCTTGCTCTATGGTTTTGCTAGTTGTTACTTTTGGGGTAAACTGTTCAGAGTATACAAGATCTCTCTGCATGTAAATCTATACTTCATCTCAATAAAAATTTCTTGAAATTACATTGTTTCTTAGAATGTCATGATAGTATGAATTGAATTGTGATCACTTTTAAGATTACCTGAAATTAAAATGCCCAAGGTTAAGTATTTTGGAATAATGATACATAGTAATTGTTTTGTATCAGTAATTTTTTAAGGTACACATAATAGTAGCTTTAAAATGGTCACATGCAAACCCTGAACAGTGAAACCTCAATTCCATGAAGAAAAACAATCCCAATATTCAGGTTTTATTTTTTCTGTTACTGGGTAATAGAACCCAGGGCTTCACATTTGCTTTATAAGCACTCTCCCACTGATCTGCACCCCAGCCCAGTTTTTTTGTTTGTTTGTTTTGTTTTTTGTTTTACTTTTTATTTTGAGACAGGATCTTGCTAAATTAGGCAGGCTGCCTCTGCCCTTGGACTTGTGAACCTCCTGCCTCCACCTCCTGTGTTGCTGGGAATACAGGCATGTGCCACCATGCCTGGCTCCTACATGCAGTTTTTTAAAGTAAAATTTCAACTAAACACAGTAAATCTTTTATTGGGGGAGTGCTTGAAGCTTGAACTTAGGGTCTCACACATACTTTGCAAGTGCCCCAACAGCTCACTGTACCCCTAATCCCTTTTTATTTTGAAATAAGGTGTTTCTTGGTAATTTACTCAGGCTTTCTCTGACCCTGAATTTTCAGGAACCTCCTCCTTTCTCCTGAGTCATTGAAATTACAAACAGGAAGCACTGTGCCCACCTTGAACCTATTTTTTAAAACAACAAATTTCATATTCTGCATTATGAGTTTATGAGTATCTCTGATAAGCAAAATGCAAATTTGGGAACTAAACACATCCATTTGATAAAATTTCTTCTGTACTTTTCTTATAGACTGTAGAAATGTGATAACTCAGTTAATTATAGATCCTAAGAATTTTGTTAAAATCTTCACACTTAAGTTTTCTAGTGAATATGAGAACTGTAGATTCTAAAGTACTTTTTACATTTTTTTCATTCACTTTCAACTACCTACTACATTTATCCTGATGAGCTTCAAAACTTTGATGCTAATGCTAATCTAGTCCCCCCAAAACCCTATGTTTTTAGAATTATTTATAAATCTCTCTCTTTGGTAAAAAAGAGAGCTATAGCAGTTTCATTTGTGATGCTTAAGAAGGGGGACTAATTGGAAGGTTAATTATGAGGAAATTTAATCTGTAGAAAACAAATGTAATTATTGTATATTATAAATGGTAATCTTGTTATCTTGTTTTTTAGTCTGCATGGCATCCAATCCCCTCCAGATCTCGAAGTTAAACAGTGTCAGGCCTGGTTTGTACTTGGATAGGACACCTCTTGGGAACACCATGTGCTGTAACCTTGAGAGAAGAACCCAGCAACCCACTCCCAAAGAAAAATCAGCCATTAAAAACCCTATGAATAGCAGAGAAGGACTGGCAATAGTGTTTTGTCTGTTGTACATAGGGTCACTATGAGTCAGATACTGACTCAGTGGCACCTAACAACAGTAACAACAATCTTATTTCTTAGAGCAAAGCTCGTAAAAGTTCTCCACACTCTAGAGATTGGGACTACAGACATTGCAAGCTTTTCATTTAATTTTAGCCAGTATAACTTTCTAAGAAGAGCTTTTAGAAAAAGATTCTACTGTGACTATGAAACTGGTTTTGTCCTATGGCCAAAGTCCAGTGGTCTAAATGTGTAACCAAGCTAACAGTCCCATTACAAGTTATTGTACTATATCTGTGTCTCAGGTCAGCACACTGGCATCCATTATTAGAGATACTAGATTCATTACAAGCCTGCAGCGGTAGCCCTGTGGCATCCGATCCCGTCAGATCTCGGAAGCTAAGCAGGGTCAGGCCTGGTTAGTACCTGGATGGGAGAATGCCTGGGAACACCAGAAGCTGTAGGCTTGGGAGAAGGACCTGACAACCCCCTCCCAAAAATCAATCTGCCATTGAAAACCCTATGAACAGCAGAGAAGCACTGACAATAGTGTTTCCCCTGTTGTACAGAGGGTCGCTATGAGTCGGATACCGACTCGACGGCACCTAACAACAACAAGATTCATTTCAAGTTCATGCTGGAACTTGAATGCATAATATTTAATATTGCATTTTCCCTCCAAGAAAATATCTTTGTGTTCCTAAAGTTCAAATGTGAGAAAATTGTCAAAAGTTTTGAATTGGGGTATAATCATTCATAAAGTCCATACCATAAATGTTTCTTCCTCTGGGATCCAGCAATGCATTATTAGTGACTTTAAAACTCAAACAGAAGTGGTTTCTGGTCCAGTGTTTAAGGAGCTTAGATCTTTCTATTCCAAGCTAAAATCAGATGCAAAACTAAATAAACTGAAAAAATCAAGTCTTCTTGGATGCTTCAGAAAAGTGGGGTGACATGGCAATTTTTCACCCAAAGTGGGAAGGAAGAGAAACCTAACTTAACCTGAGAAGAAAACTCTAGAGGAACTGCTGCTGGTGTGGGAAATCTGAAGTGTAACTGAAAAATTGTTGGAAGCACAATGTGGAAAAGTTGGAGAGATAAAAACTTCAGAGGGACCCAGACATCAGGGACTCTAACACTTTCATGAGTTTTACCTCACTTATTTGTACCAACTTCTTACAGTGAATAGTGAACAAAAATGTCAGCATGATTCTGGGTGAAGAGAGGAGAAGAGGCACCATCTTCAAATACACCAGGGCATTCTCTTCTTTTTCCCAAGACCATGCTAAAAAGAATCTATTTAGCTAGAGTCTCACCTTCCAGGGTTTTATCAGAGCCTGGCTGGCCCAGAGGAAGGGACATAACAAACTCCACCTCCCTTTAGCCTTCCATATGAGAGAAAGGAAGTATCCAGCTACAGCACATTCTAGCCATTCTGCCTCTCCAGAGACCTAGCACACATTTGTCAAGCTCACAGTCCAGAAATACAGGATCATTAAAAGGCCAAGACTTAATTATGGAACTATAGAATGTTTCCCCTTTCCCCAAAACTTACTAGTTCTGTACTGAATTCCTATTTATTCTTTTTATCCAGTACATCATGTCCAGCTCTGAGTTCAAAGTTACAAAGCATACTAAAAAGAAAAAAGATCCCACACAACAAAATAAAACAAATAAACACAGTTTGAGTAGATAGAGTAAATATCTGCACTAGACCCAGATATGACAAGGGTGTAGAAATTTTTTTAAAAAGCAAGACAAAACAAAAAGAATAAAAAAAATCCCCAAACAATCAGCCATTGAAAACCCTATAAGGGTTGCCATGAGTCAGATGCAACTCAAAGGCACCTAATAACCACAATATGCTAAGGGCTGTCAGGGCTAAAGTAAATAGATAGCATTGCACTTGTTAAATTTCCATTAGAAACCTCCAAAACTGAAAAGGAAGGAGAAGTAAGACTGAAAAAAAAAGAAAAATTGAAAAGGATATCCAATAAATGTTGGACAACTTCACATGATATAAAATGCATAGTGAGAATACCAGATGGAGGAAAAAAAAGAGAAAAGAAATGATGAAATATTTGAAACAATAATGACTGAAAATTCTTCCACATTAACGTCTTACACCAAACCACAGATCCAGGCAACTCAGGGAACAACAAGCAGGATAAAAGTAAATCACACACTCACTTAGCCATATCATATTCAAACTATGGAAAATTAAAGATAACTAAAAAATTTTCAGTGAAAGCCAGAAGGAAAAACAACTGACCTATAGAGGAGCATTTGACATAGGGAATGAAGAAACATCAATATGTTTCTAAGATTGTTGTTGTTAGGTGCCGTCGAGTCGGTATCCGACTCATAGCGACCCTCTGTACAACAGGGGAAACACTATTGTCAGTGCTTCTCTGCTGTTCATAGGGTTTTCAATGGCAGGTTGATTTTTGGGAGGGGGTTGCCAGGTCCTTCTCCCAAGCCTACAGCTTCTGGTGTTCCCAGGCGGTCTCCCATCCAGGTACTAA
>VMDO01019252.1:0-40137 GCA_007922755.1 Pedetes capensis | reverse complement strand
TTCAATGTCCAGCTTTCACAACCATATGATGCCACTGAAAATACCATGGCATGAGTCAGACACACCTTCATCTTCAATGTGACATCTTTGCTTTTCAATACTCTAAAGAGATCTTTTGCCACAGCTTTTCCTAGAGCAATGCGTCTTTGGATTTCTTGACTGCTGCTTCCACGGGTGTTGATTATAGAGCCAAGCAAAGCAACATCTTGGACAACCTCAATCTTTTCTCCATTTATTGTGAAGTTGGGTGCTGACCCAGTTGTAAGGATTTTTGTTTTGTTGATGTTTAGTTGTAACCCATATTGAAGGCTATGATCTTTGATCTTCATCAATAAATGTTTTAAATCCTCTTCACTTTCAGTAAGCAGAGTTGTGTCATCTGCATAACGCAGGTTGTTAATGAGTCTTCCTCCAGTCTTGATGCCATGTTCTTCCTCATAAAGTCCAGCTTCTAGGATTATTTGCTCAGCATATAAATTGAAGAGATAGGGTGAAAGTATACAGCCCTGATGCACACCTTTCTCAACTTTAAACCAGGCAGTGTTTCCTTGTTCTATTCGAACAACTGCCTCCTGGTTCATGTACAGATTTCTCATGAGCACAATTAGGTGTTCTGGTATTCCCATTTTCCGAAGTGTTATCCATAATTTGTTATGATCCACACAGTCAAATGCTTTTGCATAGTCAATAAAACATAGATAGACATCTTTTTGATATTCTCTGCTTTCAGCTAATATCCACCTGACATCAGCAATGATGTCCCTGGTTCCCTGCCCTCTTCTGAATCCCGCTTGATTTTCCGGTAATTCCCTGTCTATATACTGCTGCAGTTGCTTCTGAATGATCTTTAGTAGAATTTTGCTGGTGTGTGATATTAATGATATTGTCCAATAGTTTGCACATTCAGTTGGATCCCCTTTTTGGGGAATAGGCACAAATATGGATCTCTTCCAGTCAGTTGGCCAAGTAGCTGCTTTCGAAATCTGTTGGCATAAACATGTTAACACCTCCAGTGCTGCATCTGTTTGTTGAAACATTTCTATTGGTATCCCATCAATTCCTGGAGCCTTGTGTTTCACCAGTTCTTTCAAGGCAGCTTCCACTTTGTCCTTTAATACCATTGGTTCCTCTTCATATGCAACCTCTTGGAATGGTTGGTCATCTACCAATTCTTTCTTTTTTTTTTTTAATTGGAAATTTTTAATGTACACCTTAATGTGATTCATTCTGACATGCTTTTCATTTTGACATTTCCATATATGCATTTTGATGTACATTATTCATATAGGTTCCCCCTTACTGCTCTGAAAATACAATCTCCAAAACAGCAATCCAAATCAATATTATCCCCATTTTTTCCAGCGGATTGAAACTGAAGGCTACATATTTGCTATGAAATGCTTGTCTTTAATTTTCAAATTATTGTTGTTGTTGTTGTTGTTGTTAGGTGCCATCTAGCTCATAGCAACCCTCACAGGGTTTGGAATGGCTGATTGTTTCAGGATTGCCTCAGGAGTTGATTGCTGCTCCCTTCTCCCATTTTGTGGTGCTGGGAATCAAACACAGGACCTCAGAGATGTCAGAGCGATGCTCTACCACCTGAACTAAATCCTAGCCCCAGTTTTCAAATTGCTTGTTGCTAGGTGCCGTCAAGTCGGCATCCAACTCATAGCCACCCTCATAGAGTTTTCAATGGCTGACTGTTTCGGGATTGCCTTGGGAGTGGGTTGCCATGTCCTTCTCCCATTTTGTGGTGCTAGGAATCGAACTTGGGGCCTCAGAGACTGCAGTGAAGAGCTCTACCAATTAAGCTACATCCCAGCCCCATCAGTTTTCAAATAGAATGTCTATATTCAGGAATATCTGAGCAGAATAACATTAACACCATTATATCATCTCTGCTCCCTCCAAACCCGATTCTTTGTACAGAAAAACAAACAAAAAAACCCACCAACACACACACTCATATTCTTTGTCTCTATCTAACATAGATACGCACACACAGACACATGCATACGCAGACACAGATATACATAGACAGACACACACAGACACAGACACACACACACACACACACACACACGCACACATCATGTGCCTGGGAATCCTTGTGATTTACCAGGAGAATATACTACCCACCCAGTAGTAGTTTGTGTTAAGGATTCCCTGCACAAATGGGATTATTCCATAGAGAAATGCAGCAATAAGAAAGGACTTGTTAAGATGAATTCCAGAGCTATACATAACCAGCAAGGCTGACTGACATTCCAGGCCTGACTATTGGCCAGATGAACACATGCAGGGAAGGAAGAGAGAGGAAGGACTTACAGGCACTAAGAGCATGCTCTGAGTCCAGTCACTTACCAGCCCCTTCATGTTGGGTTGGGGAAAAGGGTCTGTACATTATAGACTGAGTGTATGAGGAAGAGCTTGCCCTACAGGCACCCCTGTGTGTCAGGTCATGTCATAGTGTAACCAAACCCAATGATGACTGCAGCCCCTTGTAGTTGGGTGTCACTGTAATATTGAAGTAAGCCTTGTATTAAGAGAGTAATTGCCCCCTAGATTTTTAAATTACTATTATTAATAGGAACACACAGTACATAAACATGAGCCAGCATTCTTTCTTTTACTGGAAGGCTGTTAAGTTTGTTTGGCAAATACTGTACACAAAGGTAATTATGAAAATGATGGCAGAAGGTAATGACAGCTAAATGATAATTTGTTTTAGAACATTTTGACAAATCTTATTTCCACCACTGTGGATGAACATCCACTTTATTACTGAAACAGCTGATAGCTGATAGCATTATCTTTCGTTACTGAGGCATTTAATCCATGTGTAACAGATGTCCCTGAACAGACTGGCACCAAACCAGCAGAACTTTCCATACCATGTAAAGTGCACGTGAACCTCTCCCTACCAGGCGCTTAATGTTGGGAAGCCTGTGGCTATTTGTGATCTTCTTCCTCCTCATAAAGGAGCCACCTTCTCTGTCTAAGAAGTCAACTGTGTCTGCTGGAGGTTTGGGCCATAGCAACAGGGAGGGGTAGGGCTGCAAGGGACTTTAGAAACCAGCTTGTACCTCGCTCTTGGGTTTCAGTGATGTTAGGCCCCAAAGACAGTGGGTCACATCCAAGGTTGCACAGCTTGTAAATGGGGAAGGCAGATCTGGAACGCAGTTTATCCAGACTACCTGGTTTTTCTTCCCTGTCGCATGAGATGTTCAGGATGCTGTGAACCATACAGGACCAGGAGTGCTTGTATCTATCTTCAGGGCCTCTCTTAGACATGTTCCTTCCTTGCATCCCAGGAAAGTAGCTAGGCTAGGACTCTACTGCCATCCCTGAGGCCCAGCTAAGCTCTAAGTCTCATTAGGCATGGACACTGAGGCCTTTGGCAAAGCGGGTGCTGATGGAGCTGTTGGCAAAGCCTGGCACTCTCCTCTGGGCTGAAAACCCAAGAGTGAAGGATCCCATGGTTTAAAGGACTTGGCTTTGTTGTGGGAAGGGGAAGGGAACGTTGATCTCTGCCCCTGCTTATCATTCTTCCCAAGCTCAAAGTTTGGCTGCCTTTCTTCCTCTACCTGCAAAACAGAATGACACCTCCCAGGAGCTAGTCTGGGAGCAGCTTCCGGTTCACAAAGCTGGACTGTCTTCGGCTAAGCATTCAGGGATTTTGAAGGCAAGCTGAGTCACAATACAGCCAAACATTCCTAGGCCAGGCATTTGGTCCAGATCCTGACCTGTGTCTTCTTCAGTTCTTGAAGCACCATCTTCAACAACACAATTGTGTAGGTTGACATCTTTGGGGCTTTAGGTACAACTTTTAGCTTAATAAGTCAAAAGAGTTTCCCACCTCCTCCTATTGAGTTTAATATAGTTTAGTGAGTTTAAAGTAAAAATCTCAATCTATTAAAAAATTAGAAAAAAAAATACAAATGAGTACCTATCTGTGAAGTTTCTGGAGTGGGAAGACTTTTGAAGCTTCAAAGCAGTGAGCAAGATTACAAAGGTACATAAGAAAGTATATGTGCTAAAACAACCCCCACCATAACCAGATTTAAAGACGAAGAACATAGTAGAGAATACATTTTAAATATATTTGATACATTTAAGATACATTAATAAGGTATAAAACAAAGGGGTTATTTTCTACATATGAAGAATGTTACAAATCAAGAAAATGTTAATAAACCCAACAGGAAAATGGACAAAAGCAGGACAGGGATTTCAGGAGAGAAAATCAAGTGAGTCATCATAGGCTCTGCTGAGAGCTGTCCAGACCTCTGCATTGTCTTTAGTGTGCTCATCTGCGGTTATTGATTATTTTCATCACAATTTAGTTTTGTCTTAGGCTCAGACTCCTGAACTTCAGCATTGTAGGAAGTCCTGAGAACGAAGCAGTGGAAAAGTACAGAGCATTTCAATAATGCTCCTAGTTAGATACTAGACGATAGGATGGGGAGTAGGCACATCATCACTCACCCCCGCTCTGCCACCTCCCTACCTTTCTGCCCCTGCTCTTCCCCTTCTACCTCCCTATTTTTTGGGGATTGAGACTCCCAAACTGGCCTCTCTGCAGCTTGTGGCTGGAATCTAGAGAAAGCATCCTAAACTGTACCCTGCCCTTTAGAATTACCCTGCTGTTCCTCTTTGGGGTCGGGGTGTGACCAGGGCAGTGGATATCAATACCCATGCACACCTAAAGTCTTCTAAGAGGCAGGTTTTATAGTAAAGCTGTTGGGGATCAGGAAGGATGTGATTTCTACTAATTGGTGGCCAGTACTCTAGGAGTTATACTTGGGCCACAGCTCTGAAAAGCTGTGTGACTTCAGGTAAGGCCCTCTGCTTCTCTGGGCTTCAGCTCAATCATCAGCAAAATGAGGGGCTTGGACTGAGATGAGTTCTGAGTTTTCTTTTAGCCCTGCCACTCTGTTCTGTGTAGTTGGCTGGGCAAGATCCTATCTATGACAGAGCCTAGGGAGTCAACATGTGGTGAGGGGAAACTAGCTTGTTCCTCAGGATTCCTGGGGTGGGGAAACTTTGCTTAAATATCCTGGGAGGAGGCTCACTATATCCACAGCCTACTTCTTGCTTTAACTGGGGCTTCTTTGAAACTGCAGTAGGAACTTGGTGAAATTTCACATTCTAGCAGTTCTCCCACTCACCAAGGTCACCAACCAAGTTAAAGAAAGTCACCGATGAAGAGCAGAGAAGTAGTAACATATTTGCATCAACTCCCCTGCCTACACCCTAGATAGCTCTCCACTGCTCAGAAATAGTCAAATACCTTAACATCACCAGAAAAGTCCTTCATAATCTGATCCCTGGAAGGTTCTTCCCAGCCGTCTCTTCTCCCCAGTGAAGCCGAGTGTCTCTGCTTTCAAACGTGCTGGGGTTCACCTGCCTGCAAGGCTTTGTGTGCTGTGCTGTTACCTCCTGCCTGAGCCATGCTTGCCACATCTCCCTCACTCTTCCCAACTGGTGCCGCATCCACGGGGCCTCCTTCATGTCTCAGGACTTAGCCTTCACATTTCCCTACCTTAGATCAGTTAGGTCTCTATGGGGTGTCCCCCAAGTACCCTGACCTACTGCCAGCCTGGTACTCTGCATCCTGTAGGATAATTATTTCTCTAAATTATCTCCTTGCTAGACTACTAGCTGCAAGGGACACCATCTGTCTTATTTCACCGTATCCCAAAGCCTATGATAAACCTGGTATATAAAAGGTACTGAAAATAAATGTTAAATGAGGGCTAAGGTAAAAATTTCATTCACATTTATGAGGAAAGAGAGATATGCTCTTTCTTTGGCATTGCTGTGGCAATCAGCCTAAAAGCCTTAAAATACTCTAGTTAAGTGACTTAAATAACTAAACCTCTAAATGATAGACCTGTCTCCTGCATCTCCATGTTCAATGCAGTACTTTTCACAATAGCAAGGATATGGAATCAACCAAAGTGCCCATCAACAAAAGAATGGATAAAAAATTATGGTACATATACACAATGGAATACTACTCAGCAATAAAAAAAAATGAAATAATGTCATTTACAGCAAAATGGATGGAATTGGAGAAAATTATTTTATGTGAACAGACACAAGCCCCCAAAGAGAAATACCATATGTTCTCACTCATATGTGGGAGCTGAATCAAATTTAAAAGAAGGAAAAGATCCTATACAGAAACTGGAACATAATAAAAAGCTAATGTAAACTCAGCGGAGAAGGGACAATTTAGGGATTGGAAAGAAGGAGGGAGGGATCTAGCAAAAGGAAGCAATGAGGGGAGAAGACAGAAGGAAGAAGACAAGGAGGAGCGAGGAATGAGAGAGAGGGAGACCTCAAAGTAAACAGCTCAACTTTAATAGTTCAGGAAATAATTATAATAATACCAACAATGTGAAAGGATGGTAATAATGCAAATGGGTTAGATTATTCATGTTATACTACTGACAATATGAAAAGATAGATCAATACAGAAAAAAGTTTAGACTTAAATCATAATTGGGATGCAAGAGTATATAGAAAAATAATCCCACAAAAAGACATGCAAGTAGAAGAGAGGCATTTGGTGGGGAAGTGGGAGAGCGGGGAGGAGGTGTACAAGAGGGTAAGGGGGAACTTATCTGTGCAATATGCAAAGAAATGCATATATGGAAATGTCACAATGAAATGCATGTCAGAATGAAACACATTAAGTTGTACATTAAAATTTCCAATAAAAAAATTTTTTAAATGCTAGAGCTGTCTCATGGAGTTCAGCTGGTTGCGGATGATGTTCCAGACCATTCTGGTGACTATGATGATGATGCTATCAGACATTGTCAGCACATCCTCTCAGGGAAATAGATCAGCTGGTCAAATAACCAGCTAAAAAGTGAAAAGTTAAGAGAGTCTTGCAAGTTTTAACCAAAGAAAGGGGGGGGGAGCATTAAATTCTCACTTTGATCTCTTTATGCATTGTTATTGTTGTTATGTGTCATCGAATCAGTATCTGACTCATAGTGACCCTATCTACAACAGGTGAAACACAATTGTCAGTGCTTCTCTGCTATTCATAGGGTTTTCTTTCTTTTTGTGTGTGTGTGTGTGGTACTGGAGGTTGAACCCAGAGCCTCGAGCTTGCATGCTCTGCAAGTGCTGGACAACTGAGCAGCACTCCCAGCCCATTTTTTCAGTTTTTGAGACAGGGTCTTGCTAAATTAGCACAGACTGCCTCTGGTCTTGAACTTGTGATCCTCCTGTCTCTGCCTCCCAAGCCGCTGGGATTACAGGTGAGCGCCACCGCGCCCAGCTATTCATAGGGTTTTCAGTGGCAGATTGTTTTCTGAGAGTGGGTTGCCAGGTCCTTCTCCCAAGCCTACAGTATCTAGAGTTCCCAGGCGGTTTCCCATCCAAGTACTAACCAGGCCCGACCCTGCTTAGCTTCCAATGTCTGACGGGATCAGAAGCCACATTACCACGGCTGCAGGTTCTTTATGCATTAGTTGGAGTTAATTTCCAAAAATGCCTAAAGCCCCAGGATAGCAAATTATTCTTCCCCTTCAAAATTTTGCAATACCCTCAGGCAGCTGCCTACCATCCAACATGGCTACATCACACACCTCTGGGGAATTCTGGATTCCCAGAGGCACAGAGTAGCCAAGAGTCCAGCTGGAAAGTCTAAGAAGACACTTACTGTAGGTTCTACTACTTCAAGTAGATACCCATTGGAAAATGGACGTAATGCTCATTAGGCACAATTTACATATTTACATACAGGACACACTGCAACCAACCTCCTTACATTTTCAGGGGCAGCTACTGCAGCAGAAGAAAACTTCCATTTCCTGTTAGAATGATTAGAAGGTGCCATGTTTACTTTTTAAAAAGTGATAAAAATGTAATTTGAGGTTCCATCTGTTTTGCCTAAAACAAACAAGGCAAAATACTTACATCAAAATAATACTCCTTTGATCAAAGTGCATTCCCTGCTACCTAAGAAGGTCATTCTATTCCACCCTGCCTCCAGCATCAATCCAACTGACTTTGGTGAATACGGGATTCTACAAGTTACTCCTGGCCATCCCTGACCTGGCCTTTTTTTTTTTTTTCCTAAATCCATCCAGAGTCTACGCCCTCTTTTTAAGGCCACTTGACTTACATAGTGCCCTATCTTCCTTTTCCAGAATTTGGATGCAGATTATAGATTAGACCAACCAGTTGCCTTCGAGATCTGAATCTTAGTGCAGTGTCTCCAGGATAGAAACAGGCCACATCCATTCCGAGGACAGTGCCCAGGAAAAAAAGGCTGAGTGTTTCTGCTGCCCTAATGCCCAGAGATGTCCTGGCTCTGGTTCTTGTCCCTTTCCTTATTCTCCATCCTTCTGTTATGTGAACTCCTCAATGTCTCTTCAATATAGAACCTTTGTGTGTAGGGTACCTAAACATGGTTTGTGCTGCTTACAACCGAAGAAACAAGGTATAAACTCAAATTCTTATTTGAAGATAAAGTTCAAGGCTATCACTATTTCACAGGTTATGATACAGTGTGAAATAGAAAATGAGAGACATAAAACCAGGCTGAGGACATGGCTCAGTGGTAGAGCCCTTGCCTAGCATTCACAAGGTCCTGGTTCAAATCCAAGCTCCCTGGAGTATGGGGAGATTCAAAGTCATTGGTGCTCTGATAGCAATTTGGTTGAAACTCTTTGCAGAGGGTGAAAGACTGCAAGAAAATACACCTCATGCTGAGAGTGCTCAAGATAGGGCTGTGCTTGATTTCTCTTTATTTTTATATGTTCCAAATTATTTGTGATATGGCACATTTATAATGGAGATATCAATTTATAGTAAAAAAAGCATAAAATGAAGGAGAACCTTATGTAGTATAAAAGACAAAACAGAATTTTGACCTACTTACAACAGTTACCAATGTAGCCTTGGCCTCTTGTTCCAAATTTCTAGTTTAATTTCCTGCCAGGATTCTTAATGCACAGTAGCAGGGTCAACTCTTAATCAACTCTTAATCATCATAACAAGGAATTAAGATGGCGTGGGCTCACAGCAATCATCTCTCAGTGAGAACAACCACCCTGCAACATATTTCAGAACGAAGGATGAGTCACTCAGAAACACAATTATGGTGGAGTTTTTGGAAAAAGTCATACCAATAAACAGTGGAAGTCATGTCCATGGGAGCCTACTAGAGTGAAAAACTAGCTTTTATCCACAGAGGTTTTAAAAGGCTTAAGAAGAACATTTTCTTCTTTTAGATTAATTCATTCTAAAGTAAGAATTCATTTATTAACTGAAAAAGACAAGAAAGCTTATGTGTAGTGCTGTGTTTAAGAATAAAGAGGATGAAGGTAAGCAAAAATCTGAGTTGACTACATGATTTTCTTGTTTAATTCATATCTAATGATCTTTAAACAGCTTACTGGTACCTTTGTTGTTGTTGTTGTTGTTGTTAGGTGCTGTCAGATCCGACTCATAGTGACCCTCATAGGGTTTTCAATGGCTGACTGTTTTGGGATTGCCTTGGGAGTGGATTGCCAGGTCCTTCTCCCAGTTTTGCGGTGCTGGGAATTGAACTCGGGACCTCAGAGACTGCAGCACAGCGCTCTACCAACTGAGCTAAATCCTTCCTGTGTATTTGTTTCCTATTGCTACTCTAACAAATTGCCACAAATTTAGTGGCTTAAAAACAACACAAATTTACTCTTTTATAGTTCTAGAGATCAGAAGTCCAGCATTAATCCCACTGGGCTAGAGTCTGTGGGCTGGTCCTCTTGGAGGCTGTGAGAGAGGATTCACTCCTGGCTCACTCCATCCTCATGGGGCTGCCCTTGTCCCGTGGTCCTGGATCTCTATATCATCTTACCATTTCTTCCCCTGCTTTTGTCATTATCTGGCCTTCTCTTGTCTGACTCTGACCCTATGGCCTCCCTATTATAAGGATCCTGGTGATTACATTGGGTCCATGCAGATAATCCAGGATAATGTCCCCCATCTTAAGATTCTTAACTTAGTCACATCTGCAAAGTCCCTTTTGCCATATAAGGTAATAGTCACAGGTTCCAAGAATTCGGATATGGACAACTTGGAGGGAGAGCAGATAATATTTAACCTATCACACTGAGGATGGCAAAATTCTCCACTTGTTAAAATCAGCAAATAGTTTTGAAAATATAAAATTAATAAAAGTATGTTAGTATCTTTAGCTTGCAGCCGTACCACTGTGGTGTCCAGTCCTATCAGATCTCAGAAACTAAACAGGGTCAGGCCTGGTTTTAGTACTTAGATGGGAGACCACCTGGGAACATCAGGTACTGTAGGCTTGGGAGAAGGACCAGGAGAAGGACCCAGCAACCCACTCACAAAAAACAGTCAGCCATTAAAAACCCTATGAACAGCAAAGAAGCACTGACAATAGTGCTTCGCCTGTTGTACATAAGGTTGCTATGAGTCAGATACCAACAAGATGGCACCTAACAACAACAATATTTGTTATGTGTAATAACTATAATGTGTTGAAAAAGCTGGTCAAATTACAATTGTTGTTGTTAGGTGCTATCTTGTTGGTATCCGACTCATAGTGATCCTGTGTACAACAGGCGAAACACTATTGTCAGTGCTTCTCTGATGTTCATAGGGTTTTTGATGGTGGATTGATTTTTGGGAGTGGGTTGCTAGGTCTGTCATCCAAGCCTACAGCATCTGGTGTTCCCATGTGGTCTCCCATCCAAGTACTAACCAGGCCCAACCCTGCTTAGCTTCTGAGACCTGATGGGATCAGATGTCACAGGGCTACGGCTGCAGGCCTCAAACTAGAGAGCGCTCATCTTTTAATAGCTCCACCAATTTTTCTGACACAGATGAAAATTTAAAATAAAATTAGCATTTGTCTCATAGCTCTGATGCCAATAATGTCTTACAGGATAAAAATATATGTTTTTAAATTGAAATATTGATTAAACTTGAGTCTTCCTGACTTGATTAGTATGAATTTATTTTATTCTAGGGACTCAGAATTTCTAATCATTGCTTCCATCCTCTATACATGTCCTTTGACTTGTGTGATAAATGAACAATCGAATCAGCATCCTTCCTGTTATTCTGAAGAAAAACTGCCAGGAGTCAAATACAAGAATACCACTCTAGCTCAGAACACTGATTCCTCAACCCTTACCCAGTTTGGGACCCAGTTAAGGTCTAGGAAGTAAGCCAGGACAACCCCAGAACCTCTGAACAATTCTAAAATAACCCCACTTAGCATCCTCCATTCCATTCTCAGTACAACCCATATGGCGTCCTATGAAGCTCATTGCTTATACATAAGCATCTTTCTAATAAACAAGATTATCTAATTTCCTAAGGAGATAAAAGTGGATAGAAGTATCAAGTGAGAGGTTGGGCCTTGTGGAGTGGAGTAATTTATTATAAGTGGACTTGACCACAACAGTGAAAATCTAACAATTAAGGAATATTTAGGAATGTCAATATGCACACATTGCCAAACACACACACACACACACACACACACACACACACACACACACACATATTCTGAGACATGATTCCAGTAGATAAAAATATTTTATATTCCTTAAGTGTCCACTGAAAAGGTGGAATACTTGTCTTTTAGAAAGTTTGCTTTGATCAATTAAACTTAGAATAGAAGGGACAATTTAAGGAGTGGAAAGAAGGAGAGAGGGATCTAGCAGAGGGAAGTGAAGATTGGTGAAGATGGGAGGAGGAGCAAGTCAAAGAGGAGGGATGAAGGGGTGAAGGGGGAGAGGTCAATCTCAAAGAAAACAGCACAACTTTAGGAGTATGTTGGAAAAAAGGGAAGATAGGAAAAAACAAAACCTATTAGAATAGCTAAAATAAAATAATACTAAAAAAAGCTTTGAATCGCAAAAAGAAAAATAAAACCTGATTTTGATCAACTCTGCTTTTTAAAAAAACCGAAGTATTTGTGTTATGTCAGAAAATTTTTCACAAAAATTAAGAAAAAAATCCTTCTCTATTTGAAAGGACAAAACCAAAAACAACCAGAAAACTTGGCTCTAAATGGCTTCCTCTTTGTTAACAAGGGGGGTATGGTATTTTTTCAATGATGTTTTCATTAATTTGCATGTTACTCATTCAAAATTTTTGACAGTTCTATCCCAGATGGAATAACTAAAAGATCTAGGAAGATTTTTGCCCTTGTATAACCTAAAATGGAATGGTTTGCCAAGCAAACTAATAAATTAGACTTCAGAAAGATATATATATATATACACATATATATATGTATATATATACATATATATATGTATATATATAAATTATGAAAGTGTAAATAAAATTCTTTGAAATGTTTCTCTGTAAACAGAAGCTACTCAACATGTATTTTCTGTTCATTACTCTTCAGTAAAAACATCTCAATATCAGTTTCAGTTTGTGTAGCTGACAATAGTAAGAAAAAAGATATATCTTAGAACATATTTAAAATGCAGACTAATGACCTAACTTTGCTCAAGTTAATGAGAATTAATTCTCTCGTCCCCCATGCATTATATTTTAATTAAATTACCAGCAATGACTTAATAGTTCTAAGATTACTTAAGCAACATGAAAAAATTTAAAGGCACAATCACCATTTATGAGTGCAACCTGAGATAGAAGTTATATACTTTCCTTTGTTGAACTGGAAATATCAAACACCATTTTCAATGGAGAAATGTAGTCTGATATGCTAAACCCCCAGCAAAATGTACAAAGTCTTCATATTTTCCAATATTCTAATATTTCTCCTGTTATCTTACCTCAAAACATTGAGATAATAATATGCACATTTTGTAAATTACAAACATTATAACCAATAGGTGAAAACCTAAGTTTGTAGACAAGAAGGTTTAACTGTGTGTGGTGAGATAACAGGGAACTGGAGTTGCCTGCAAAGATGAAAATAGAAACATATCTCCTGGGCGATACACTCAGAAGATCAGGATGAGTAGTTAACATTTTCTAACTTAAAGCTGGTATAGCATCTTGCTACTTTATGTTCCAAAGAGTTTATGAACAGCAATCCTATCTGATTACACAAACTATTTAAATAAAATAAACTTAATGCAGCCAGACTATTTTGGTTCTTCTGGTTATTGAATTAGAGAATTGGATCAATCCAACAGTTTATAACTAGGTAGAAATGGGAATTGGTTAATACTTTTGATTTATAGATGATTGGTTATTTTAATGCTGGTTTTAAAAACAATAATTTTTTTTTTTTTTGGTTTTTTGGTTTTGGTGATGTTTTTTTGTTTGTTTGGTTTTTGTTGGGGTTCGGCTCAGGCCCAGCAGAGGTCAGAACCTTGCCCTACACAAAGTAGGTATCAGGGACCCATTGGACTGGGTTGGTGTGGTGGCCAGAGGCACCAAGGAAGGACCTTGGGAGACCTTCTGCGGGAAACAGGAGAGGGAAGTTTATTGGGTTGCTCCCCAAGTGAGGGGCAACCAGCAAGCAGCCCCCGTCAAGTGCTAGCTCAGAGCCTGCAGCTTAGAATGCTGCAGGCTCACTGATGGTACAGTTCAGCCTTAAAGTCATGACTACAAGCAGTTGGCGTTCCACTGGGCTGGAGGTCCTGTGGTCTTGACTCTGGCAGCTTGCCCTCTCTGCCTCCCTCCTTCCCAGGGATGGGAGGAATTGGGAGACTCTTTGTGGCTTGCTTGTAGTCTTTGGCATTTCGGGGCCCCTGGTCTTGAAGCGTCGGCTTGCTAGGTGAACTCCCACTGGACTGGGGAGTGCTGGATTGAGGTGATGGAGTTCAGACAGCAAGTGAAGGACAGAGAATGGTGGTGGTGTGAAGTGGAGTCCAGGGGCCTGCTTATATAGGCTCCTGGAGGAGGGTGTGTACTGGGGATAGCCAATCAGGGTAGATTCCTGACAGGTAAGGTAGGTAAACTGTCATACCTGCCAGGTAGGGGCAGTTATTTAAATGGGGTGTTTTGGGGATGCAGTGGGGATTGGTAGGTAAGGTGGGTAAGTGTCCAATCAGGTAGGGTACCTTAGGAGCCAATCAGGGGGTTAGGGGTAGCCAATCAAAATTGAGATATCTGAGGCTGGGTCAGGCTGGTCAGGGGCCATCTTTGCTCACTCGATGGGAGGGGTAGGAGTGAGTGAGTGGAATATGGCCCTGGGGTCACCTAGAGGTCAGTCCCTCATGCTAGTCTGAGGGACCCTAGTTATTGGGTGCATTTAAAAATCCCCAACAGTTTTTGTTTTGTTTGGGGGTGGGAACAAGATCTCACTATATAGGACAGGTTGGCCTTGAATTCATGATCCTCGTGCCTCAGCCTCCCAAGTGCTGGGATTATAGATGTGTACCACTATGCCCAGAAGAACAGAAAGCTTTGGTGACATAATATACCTGGGACTTGCTTTGAATTAATCTGTGAGTAGAAATGGTTTATTGTGGATGAAACCAGATGGATCATAGGGTAATAATTCCTAAAGCTAGGTGATGAGGTCACAAAGATTCCTTGTAGTCTTCTCTCTGCTTTTGTTATTTTGATATTTTCCATATTAAAAAGGGAAAATGGAAAGACTATTTGTGTTGAAGGCACTTGGAAGAAAACAATACTAATTACTAGCTTGGATGGGTAACCTCAGTCTACATTCCATTTTTATGTGATTAGGTTCAGGGCATTCCTGGATAAACAACTATGAGATTTTTATGTAATAATAATTCTGTGGCTTTTCAAGCCATGAGGCCCCCATTGGTTGAGAATTGAACATGATTCAAATCTGATTCACAGTGAAAATAGGCATGTATATACAAGTACACCCTACACCTGCAGGTTTAAAAATGTAGAATTATACACTTCCCTTGTTCCCAAAAGGATTTAAGATATTTGTGCACAGGTGAAATCAAACTTAAATAGTTTTGCCATTTAAAATTTTTCCCTCTAAAGCAAAACTGCATGAATATTCCTTTTACATTTGCATAAAAAAGGCAAACACTGTGTCATGAGACCCTTTTGTTCAGTAGGCTCACATCACTCAAGCTCATAATGAGTGACTTTCCTATTTACATAAGGAACGATAGCTTTGTTTTTGATTGAAATGTGATGAAGATCAGAAAAATTGCCCAGTTAAGAATTCTTCTTTTGTCCAGTAACTTCAAATTCTCATAACTCCTCAAACTGTTTTTGGTTATGGAAATGGGGGCTTGTGCCTGGGAATATTTGATAGATCAACCAAAGGGAGCAATGAAAAGTTGGTGAATGTGAGCTCTGATGAACAAAGATCCTTCAAAAGTCATTTGAAACAGCCTAGAAAATTAGTTGCAGGCATGCAGACCAGAGTTAATTCTCCAAATTATTTGTGAGACATTCAACATCAATCCTGTCCTCAAACCTACCTCACTGGCTTTCTTGATTGCCCACTTAATGAGTCCAGCACCAGCCATGTGCTTTAGATCCCTATTGTTAGGTGCTGTCTAGTCGGTATCCGACTCATAGCGACCCTCACAGGGTTTTCAATGGCTGACTGTTTCGGGATTGCCTTGGGAGTGGATTGCCAGGCCCTTCTCCCATTTTTCCGGTGCTGGGAATTGAATTCAGGACCTCAGAGACTGCAGCACAGCACTCTACCAACTGAGCTAAATCCTAGCCCCTTAGATCACTAGCTCTCACCAAAGCTGCATTTTACAATTGCCTGAGGACGCTTAAAACTCCTGATGCCCAGCTGGAACCCCAGAACAGCTCAAGCAGAATCCCTAGGGGAAGAACCCAGACCGGTGTTGTTTTTAACTCCCCAGTTTAAAAGCCAGTATCTTATAAACATAATCTCATTTAGTCCTTAAAATAACCCTATGTGGTGGCTATTTTCCATCCCTATTCTATACTGAGAGAAATAGGCTTGCGGAGATTTTGAAATTTACAAGTAGCTTCTGACCTACATTTGTTTGATTCCAAAACAAAGCTTTGAAAAACTGCTTTCGTTACATTATGGAAAGAAAGCAGCTATTAAAATGCTGATCCTCATCTCTCAAAACTCAATGACACATCAGCAGACTACTTTTCCCCCTTATAAGCAAATATAAAGGTCATTAGTGAATGGAGCCCAGGAAGGAAGTTGGGGTGTTCTGAACTTCAGGTTGTGATGACACTATGATGCCTTTTATCTCATTCCTTGAAGTCTGCCTCTTGTCTGAATGTTAGATTGGTTGAGTTTTACGGAAATGAGTATTATTTGGTTAGGGCCAGAAAGATGGATGCTGTTTCCCTTGAAGGGAAAAAAATTGCCCTTAAAAAAAAAAATGCAGAGGAACACTTTTGTAGAGGAACTCTTTTTCTCTTGAGTCAGGGATGGGGCGGGGATGTTCTAGGTGTGCAAATGTCTTTGAGTACTGCTTTGGTAATGGAGGAAAGCTAGCATATATCTTACCAAGGCAAAAATGCAAGACACAAGGCACTTTGTATTTTTATGGCAGTGTATGTGTGTCTGTGGGGCTGGGATTTAGCTCAGTTGGTAGAGCACTGCGCTGTAGTCTCTGAGGTCCCGAGTTCAATTCCCAGCACCACAAAAAATGGGAGAAGGACCTGGCAATCCACCCCCAAGGCAATCCCGAAACAGTCAGCCACTGAAAACCCTTTGAGGGTCATTATGAGTCAGATACTGACTCGAGAGCACTTAAAAACAACAACGTGTGTTTGTGTGTGTGTGTATGTGTGTGTGTGTATTGTTAGCCAACGATCAAACCCAGTTCTTCATGCATGGTAGGAAAGTGCTCTACCATTAAGCTATGCTCCCAGCCTTGTGTTGTTGTTGTTAGGTGCCTGTGGAGTTGGGTGCAACTCATAGCAACCCTCATAGGGTTTTCAATGGCTGATTATTTTGGAATTTGGGAGTGGATTGCTTTGGGAGTGGATTGCTTTGGGAGTGGATTGCTAGGTCCTTCTCCTGTTTTTGCCATGCTGGGGATCAAACCAAGGGCCTCAGAGAGTGCAGTGCGGCACTCTACCAACTGAGCTAAACCCAAGCCTCAAATTGTTGTTGTTGTTAGGTGCTATTAAGTCCAATCCAGACTCATAGTGACCCTTGTAGAGTTTTCAATGGCTGATTGTTTCGGGATTGCCTTGGGAGTGGGCTGCCACATCCTTCTCCCATTTTTGAGGTGCTGGGAACTGAACCTAGGACCTCAGAGACTGCAAAGCAGTGCTCTACCAACTGAGCTAAATCCCAGCCCTTCCCAGCCTTGGCACTTTGTATTTTTAAACCTATGCTTATAGCCTAATTCTTGATAAGTACTTTTTAAATATATGAATTCCTAGGCCTCACTCCAATCTCATGGACCAATCTCTGAATGTGGGATGGATATATGTCTTTGGATAAAGCTCTTCTGGGTGGAAATCACTTAGCAAGGTAGGTCACACACTGAAGATGGACATGCTGTATTGTGTAAGGCTAAATAACACCTTCCTCTCTGTGTTTATTTCCCATTGTCATTCCCCAGTCCAGAGCATAGCCTTGTGCAGACATTTTAGCACAGTCTACTGTGCACTATGAGTGCACATGAGTGTGTTTTCATGCTTATACCAAAATATTAAAAGTGAAGTCACTCCATCTCTACCCCAGTGTGGCAATGGATGGGATATCTGTGCGAGCTCTCTGCAGGAATGAAATCAAAGAAAACTCTGGCCCCCATCTGGTAGTTACTGCAAGCTTAGGTGACAATCACCCTTCTGAACACAGGTGTCCTCATCTCTTAAACAGAAAATGAATAAAGAAGACAGTAATCCATTTAATACAATGCCTATAGATGCCCAATGTACCATATTTTAAAAACCTAACTACCTTTCCTATATGGTGGTAAAATTCCCTTTATGGTCAGTTTTCTGAAATGTAATTTCCTCCCAACCATGGTCAAGAACTTTGCGAAGGTAAAGGATTTTTTATTATTATTATTTAAAATTTTTTTGTGTGTGAAAAGTTCTCACTACTTTGCCTAGACTGGCCAAAACTCATGAACCCAATCAGTCCTCCTGCCTCAGCCTCCCAAGTAGCTGGGACTACAGGAAGGTGCCACTGTGCCCAATCTGAGCAAAGGATATTAATAACCAATTGGGCAGAGCAGGTAGCAAAGGTAGCCTGGGCCCAGGTCAGGCACTGGACATTTACAAAAATGTAATACTTATACAAATGACTGGGAGAAGGATATGGCAATCTACTCCCAAAGCAATTCCAAAACAACCAGCCATTAAAAACCCTATAAGGGTTGGACTCAACTCAATGGCACCTAACAACAACAACAATACAAATGACAGAGGATTCAATTAGTCACATTTCATAATAGAAAATGATTCAAAGTTTGATTTCTTCCATCTTCCAGTCCCACTACTATAAGTAAAATAAAATTTATTCTGCATAAGGCTTTAATCTATGCAAGGAAATCATGTCCTGCATTTGACAAAATCCAATATTCACCTTTATGAAAGCAAAGCTTCCAAATGTAAAACCAAGTGCAAAGATGAATTGTCAGCTAGGAGTTCTAACAGCTCTCATTTTCCAGGTTTTTTCACTAATTCACCCTTTACTATAGACCCAAACTACCAAAAAGTATCATCATAGTCAGCAGCTCTTCATTGTATCTGCTGTGCATGGGGCTGTGATACACGGTGGGTCAGTTTTTGGGTGGGCATGGAGGATCAGGATACAGAGAACCAGCATTCTCCCTAGCAGAAGAGCCAAGCAGCCTAATTTCACTAGGCCGATCTCCCTTCTGTAGCTATGAGGCCCTGTACATCTGCCCTGTGCCCTCTCTAACCTCATCTCCTACAACCCTCCTCCTCTCACTGTGTCCCCACCTCACTGGCCCCTTGGATATTCCTGGGTCAAAGCTTTCTCCCACTGTAGAACCTTAGCCACATTGGCCCCTCTGCCTAGAAGGCCCTCCTTTCATGTGCACATATAACACTTCTCTTGATGGGAGGGATCTGAGCACCAATGTCACCTCTCTTTAAAGGCCCCTTCCTTACCATCAGTCCAAATTAGCAGCCTCCTTTCCTCTTTTCTCCTGTTAATCCCTCTCATCCCTTGCGGGACTCCTTCATAGTGAGATGTCTCGCCATTTATTATTATCTTATTTATTTGTCTGTTAACTGAAGTTTTATTTGTCTATTTCACAAGACCCCATGTGTCTGAGAGCTTGTCATGCCACGAGGGCTTACATGTTGCTATGAGGCTGAAAGCTATGCCACTGGTATTTCAGATACCAGCAGGGCCACACATGGTGGACAGGTCTCAGATGAGACTCCAGACTAAGACAGGTTAGGGAGAAGAATCTAGCAGCCCACTCCCCCAAACAACTAGCCATTGAAAACTTTAGGAATAACAGAGAAGTCAAATATAATGCTGGGAAATGAGCCCCCTCCTCACCAGGCTGGAAGGCATTCAAGAAATGACTAGGGAAGAGTTGCCTCCTGAAAGTAGAGTTGACCTTAATGATGGGAATGGAGTAAAGCACCTGGGACCTCCTATTGTTGATGTGGCACAACTCAAAAGGAGAAAAAACATAGTGTCTGTAATACTGGACTTAAACATAAAAAGATTGTGTGCATGGCACAGTGCTGAGTAGTGTTTCATTCTGTTGTACATAGGTTCTCTATGAGTTGGATGTGACTCAATGGCATCTAACAACAACAAAACTTCAAAAGAATTTAAAATGCATTGCAACATTCTCAGTTCTTGGACAACATTGTTGGTGCCCAATAATTATTTTTAAATAAGTGAATGAGTAGTAAGTCATATAGCAGAACAAGAAGATAGATGTGAAATTATCAAAATTAAAGAGATTAAAGTTCAAAGAACAAAGAGCTGGCTCCTTCATGCTAAGGAAAGATGGTTAGGGTTCTTTCTCTGAGTGGTAAAAGATTAGCTGCCTCACTAAACTTCTAGGAATGGGTGTTGGCCACATCTTTAGCAGTCTCTTGGGCAGAAAACCATGAGTAATTCTTGGATAATCATCCAAGAAGACATTGGATATTTGAAAGTGTCCAAATGAGATGTCAGAAAATAGCCCAATGTTTACATGTTTATGTGTTCCCTGTGTCTATCAACATCACCCTGATTTTGAGGAGCACAGGCTGTGTGAATGGCCCTGAAAAGCCATACCTTAGTGCTTACAGCATCACACACTGAACAATAATTGCTCACATTTACTGAGCACGTATTTATGTGCCAGGCATTAGCATTGACATGTAATACCCACAGCAATGCTATTACTTGGGAAATTGAGGGAACAAGTAATTGGTTTCCCAAGCTCTTTCAAGGTAGGGATAAAAATGGGATTCAATGAAGGTATCTGCCCCAGAGCCTGCTCTTGGCAACCGTGCACAACAGCTGTTCATACACACTGACAGCTGGTCTTAATCTCAACCACTCTACCCCAAGTGGAGTTTGCTAAATATTTAAAAGCAGTTCTTTAGTTTGATGCCCTATTTTTGCAAACTATTGACTTTGTTCTGAGAATGTAGGGGCTCAATTAATTTATCTATGACAGTGGTATGATCTTCATATTACGAGGATGTTCTAACAGCCTGGTTTTGGGGTCCTTGTTCCAGGACAGGAACAGATCTCTTCACAACCTTACCAGCTTTGGGGCCACATGGTTAATGTGCTGATTTGTTTAAAGTCTTCAGCTGTGTCTTTTCACCACCTGACAAGTCCTCCTCCTCCTCTTTCTCCTCCTTCTCTTTCTCTCTCAACATGCTGCCTTTAGGTTTCTTCTCCACCTTGGCTGGTGTACAACCTTAAGTTAAAATGCCAGCTGGAAGGCTGGCACACACAGTCACATGCCAAAAGCTCACGTGGAAGTGGCAAGTGCTGCTATTACCGAGACATTGCTGGTATTATGCACAGCACAAATCTCAGGCTTTTTTATCCAAAATGTTGCAGTAGCAAAAATGCACAACTTTCCTGAAAACCCAGACCTGGTCCTGGCTTTTCTTATTGATGTTGGCATGTAGTTGTAATTGTCCATATAGTGGAATGTGTATGGAAGGGGATAACTGTATATAACATGACAATATCAACACCTGGATCTCCTGGGAAAGAGTATGGAGGAGACTCAAGTCCCTATTGTCCTTTCCTCACATGGGTGACAGCTCTCACAGAATCAGCTGCTTCTCACCTCCAAATTCTTTGTTCTGATAAAATGTCTGTAAGCATTTAAAAAGGGCCCAGGGTAATATTCCATGAAGTGGTACAGAATACTACATTGCCAGAAATTTGTGTTTTTTAACCTTATGTCTGTTGCAACTCAAAACTAATTTTTTCCTCATCAGCCCGTTAAAAAATATAAATCTATTTATGGCAAAATTCTAAACAATCACTGAAAGACACTTGTAATCCCAGATGAAGCAACAATTATACCTATTTTCTTTTCTGGTTGCTTATTGTCTCCAAACAATTCTAACAAGGTGTTTTGGAGACATTTCTAAAAGCCTGTGATCAGAAACAAGTAGGGCTGAGTCTTCTTAATAAGCAAGTTATTTCCATATGCACCTTAAGATACGTAACCAGAAGGCACCTGGAAGTGGAGAGCCTATGATGTCACACCAAGTAATAAAAGACATCAGATCTTGAATATAATTACCTCACTGGGTGATTTTTATGATTATTTCAGGAAATGGTTTTGCACAACTTAGTAAAGTTGAACATCTCTATACCCTATACCTCAGTCGTTTTCATTCCCATAGCATCAGAATTTTCCAAGGTGGAGTCCAGGTATTGTAATTTTATCAAATGCTTCAGATAAGCAGATGTGCAAAAATGTTCCCAGCATTATTTGTCATAGTGAAAAAGTAGAAACAATCATGATGTCCATCAGCAGGAGAATGGACAAATTGGAAGCTAGCCACACAATAGAATTTTACACAGTGATGAAAATGAAAAGTTACCACAACACAGAACAATATGGATGAGTCTCACACACACAGTGTTGAGTGAAAAAAACCAGACACAAAGAAGCCAGACATATTGTTTGAATCTATTTGTGTGACTTAAATCCAAAATCATGATCAATGGTGGGTACATGGGTATCCACTTTACCATCATTGCCTGGATTATATAATTGTTTGGTGTGTTTTTTCATCTGTGAATTTTATTTCACAATAAATGATTTTTTAAAGAAAATGAATAGGGAAGAACTGAAGACAATGCATATTCTCAAATAATTTTGGGGGGAAAATCTGGCTCCATAGTCATCATTTTTCCCATTACATCCTAGGCGAATGAGGTCACAAGCCAAAGGCAAACCAGTCTTTCCCTGAGCCTTTATGATTGTTCCATGTTATGAGGAATACTTAGTCTTGAACTTTGGAGTTCCAAATTCCATGTGACCTGTTTCCTAAAGGCTTTTTACTTGATTAACAAATTGCATGCCAAGAAAGTGTCAAAATTCTATCAAGCTTAATTATGCAATTTCTGTCTATAAATGACATTCCTCCTGTACCTGGTGAGACCCACCCATGCACTAATAGGATGTGACAGCTCACCCCCAACAAAGCCTCCCCCGCCTTTAGTTCTCACAGGTGAGTACCTGCTGCCTGGGAGGCACTGACAGCCCTTTGGGGAATGGGAATGCAGTGAGATCTCAACTCAGAGACAGTGTGATCACCTGGCATTGCCTAGGGACCATCCTGTATGGGTGTGTCACCAAGAGGCAACATGTGGGGGTAAGGAAGTAGGTGGAATTCATTATATATTCAAACCAAAATGCATTCCTGTTGAAGGTTGTGGCATTTTTTTTTTTTTTCATGAAGCTGTGTTTCAATATTTAAAAAGCTTTTCTTTGCTGTGGTCATATACAATGCATTTCTGTCCATAGTCCCCCACCATGAGCTTCCTGCATTGAGGACTTCTGGCTTTGAGGACCTCATATTGCCACTACCTCTAAAGCAAGGGGAAATAATATCTGTTCTTTAGGTTCTTGACTCTTTACACTCTGTGAAGGAATAAACCAATCACTAAGGAGAAAAGCTATGGTTTCTAAGTTTAAATAGAAATAAAAGTTCTTCCAAAGCCAGTCATGGTGGTATACATCTATAACCTCAGTACTCAGGAGGCCAAGGCAGGAGGGTCCACATGCATTGAAGGCCAGCCTGATCTACATAATGAGTTCCAGCCCAGCCTTTTCTGATGTATTTGAGTTGGAGAAAGGAGTAAACTGGAAATTAGAAAAGGAATATTCCCTTCTCCAACCCCTCTGAACCATGAACCCTAATCTCTCATTCAGTTCCCACTTGCTGAGGGTACAAAGTGAGATGCAGAAAAAAAATGGCTAGAGATTTGTTTGCATATGCAGCCTGGCCTAATGTAACAAGCCTGGAGTATTTCTTTCATTATTTTTTTTTTTTACTAGTTTTATCTAAATAACTCTTGTATATAAAAAGGTATAAACTGTAGTTAAGGCCACATTATTCCACTAGTACTAAAAATATTTTGGGAGCAGCTCTTTAAAAATTGGTTTGTGTGCAATGGAGGCCCTTTTGAACAGAAATTTGGGGAAAGTATGGATGATTTTATAGAGCTGGTTCAAAGAAAGGGGCATGTTCTTTGCTTTCCCTAATATATTGTTACTTAGGGAAAAAGAGGAAAATACCAGGAATAATAACAGGAAAACCGAGGCTGGAAAATCCTCTAAACCAGTAGTCCTTAAAGTGTGGCCCCTGACTGGCAAGCTTAGCATTGCCTGGACATTTTAGAAATGCAAATTCTAAATTCACCCCAGACCAATCAAATCTGAATTTCTAAATCCCCTCAGGATTTTAAAAGTCTGATTCCGTTTTCACTTTCTTTCTTCCTACAAAAATAGCTAATAACACCTTTGGATTTCTTGCTAGTCATCATTTCAGGGTACTTGTGTGAATGGATTCTGTCCTCTCCATTCTAAGGTGTATGGTTTCACATTAATACAAAATAATCTAGTCCTGTCTTCCTGTGTGTGTCATCAGGCTGCTCAGTGTGAACTGGGCCACTTCGGTGGCTCACTGATCTGGTTTTCCCATTGCCGATAGGAGAAAAAAGGAAATTTACCCAGTGCAATTTCCCTTCAAGAAGCAACTTGTTTTTCATCTTTAATTAATTATTCTTCTGGAAGTTCTGTTATGAGTTAAACCAGAAGTCCTTGAGTCACTGTGAGACAAAAGGAGCTATTTTCCTCATCTCTGAATATCTCAGATCTCCTAGGGGGTGGGGGAACTTGGTAGAGAGGAGGAGAAGGGGGTCAGCATGCAGATGAGGGTAGGGGTGGAGGGTGGCAGTGAAGGCTGGAGCAGATTGGGGAAGGAAAAGTCACCCCTGGGAGAAACATATCTGGAAGCCACCATAAGAGGACTGTCTGATTCTATTCAAAATGTACTTTAGAAATAGATCAGGGGAGCCCACCTTTCCTTAGGATGTTGGGTATACAGTACTGTTAATATACTGTTAAAGTCAATATTAGTGTTAATAAGTTTTTTTTTCCCATCCTTCTGCTGCTTATTTGCCTGTAAGGAAACACAGGTGTTGGAGATGGGGCCATCTGACTCCTTATTGGCAGCTGTTAAACTCTCCCTTTCTACCTTCATTGTTTTAAGTTAAAGACTCTCAGTCAAGCAACCCACCAAACCACTCTTTTACCAGCACTGGTGATTTTGAACCCTTCATCCATGCCTTGAGGAAGCCATGTGACAACTGCAGCTGTAGCACAACTCTAGCTCCTGAAGGTGCAGCTCCAGCCATGGCTGTTTCAAACAGTCTGTGGTTTGCACTGGACTTTTTGCTATTGAAAGCCTCAGTGAGCTCTAGATGACCCTGCAATCAACCCAGGCCAGAGGGGGAGTATTTCCCCTGGTGGCCCAGCAGAGGAGCTGCTGTCATTAGTGCAAAAGGGTCTTTTGGAATTGACTAAAAGGGACTATGGTGTGATTGGTGCAAACATGTACATTTATTTACATGAGAGGTTTCTGTGATTAGTACAAACTCCCCTTCTCTGGCTATATACACAGTGTGCTTGGTTCACTTAGTGAGTTGGCTGGGAGCCACCCTCCTGTACTGACCCCTGGTGTTGCTATATGAGGTCCAATAAAAGGCTTTTCTCAAGGGGTCTTTGTCTATTTTTTATAGTGTGGGCTGAGGTGATAACATGAAGAAGCTGCAATACCAGCTGCTGTTGAGGACAGGAATCTCAACCTCCTTGACCTACATAAGAGTTGTAACACTGGAAAGTGCCACTTGTTGCTGCTGTTCCCACCTACCTGCTGTCACTGCTCATTGCCATCAAATGCTCAGAGATACAGATCCTGTCAAAGACCAGCACTTGAAGGGCTTTCTCCTTACATGCCCGCAATCTCTATCCAGGTAGAGCACAAAAACCCCCAGTCAGCTGATTGGCGACACTTTATCTTCATAAAATCATTTGGGGATCTTTACTGAGGAAATTCAAATAAATGAAGAAGCATTACATGACAAGAGATGGTATCTCTCTCTAGTTGTGCTTTAATCTTTATTCCATTTCATTATAGAATGTACGTTTGTGATTTCAGTAGGGAAGATTACCATGTCAAGAAAGAATACACAAAAAATTCTAACTTCCTTCTACCATTTCTGATGACTATAAGGAGGGAAATCATGCAACATTTATGAAACCAAGAACTGCTTCAAAAAAAAAAAAAAAGCCGCTAGATAATCCTTCAGATTTCCCAAACACAAGAGTAGAAGAGACATGACCTGTCAATCAGATGATGCCAGGGAATCATGAAGTGAACTTAGACAAGAATCTTGACCTCCTGGAGCATCTGGCTCCTCAACAACAAAAGAAAGGGTTGAGATTCCCAGTTGCAAAGGCTCACTTCAGCTGCATTTTTAAGAATCTATAAAAAACTCAACAGCTAATCAGTTATTTATGGACAAGCCAAATGTCCATCAATGGGTGAATGGGTAAACAAAATGGGGGTATCCACCCAATGGGATATTGTTCATCCATAAAAAAGGAATGAGTACTGACACATGCCATGACATGGATGAATCTTGAAAATTTTATGCTAAGCAAAAGAAGCCACACACACACACACACACACACACACACACCCCAAAAATCCCACATATTGTGATTCTGTTCCCAGAACAGGGAAATCTATACATAAAGCAGAATAGTGGTTCCCTGGGGCTGGAGGCATGGGAAGGTAGGGCATAAGGAGATGATGGGCAAGGCTACAGTGAGTACACTAAAAACCATTGAATTGAGTACTTAATTGTGTAATTTTGCACTGAATTATACCTCAATAAATCTATTAAAAGAAGAGTCCATAAAAACCATGTTTTCATAAGTTGCTAAGTTCCTGACAGGAAACAAATCCATGGAATTAGACCAAGAGGACTTTTATGAGATGGATAAAAAAATATTATTTCATATGGAACAAACATCACAGGGCCTAACATTACCCCCATAAAATAGAATCCAGAGGAAAATTGAGCCCCAGTCCTTTGGGCATAAAAAGAGAATGATGCCAACCAAATCTGAGTGGAAAAATAGAGAAATTAGGTGAGGAAAAGTTACATGGGAATCAGCCTAAGTACTGACTCTGAGTTCAGGGGCATTAGTAATGTGGAAATGGTGCCTGAATGAGGACAGCACATGCTCAGTGACCGCAAAATGGGGAGAACCCCCAGGGTCTGAGGACGAACCAACAGTGAGGACATGTTGGTGAAAAACGGAAGCACTGGCAGGTAACTTGGCAACCTGTGTAGAAAGGGGTTAGGGGCATCCTGGGGTTGAAGGCAGGAAGCAATGACCAGAGCAATTACTGGATCAAACAGCTGTCACCACCACTGAGCACCAGCCCATCTGCTGGTTGAAGGGCTTTTTCAGGTAAGAAGACTGCAGCAGGAACTCAGGAAAATGTGCCCAGCCCACAGAAGCAAGACCTGGAAAGTGACCAAGTCAAAAAGCAGCACCCAGAGTTAGACGTTGGCTAACTTTCCAAAGTGGCAAAGATAATATCCTTGGAGAGAAAGCATACAATATGGGCCCAGTGTGCTGCACTACTGTAATTCTCAGTGGGCAAGCCAGGAAGAAATGGTGTGCACCACAAGACCTTCCTACTCCTCACAGAAGGCTCAGGGACAGTCAGCATATCCATTAGCATTCACAGAAACATGAGTCCCTGAGATTTTCAGGAAAGAGGTGACAGGAGGGCACCAGGCCAATGGACAACTTTGGTCTATAAGTCCTGAAGTGAGGGCTCCCAAGATGCCCCAGTCTGGTCAGCCCAAGGCAGTGTCTGGGGCCAACAGAATGAATCAGTATCACCTGGGAACTTGTTAGAAATACAAATTCCTGTTGATTCAGAAGCTCTGAAGGTGGGACCCAGTAGTTTGTGTTTTGCCAGGATGCCCTGAAGTTGAAAAGTCATTGTCTAAATCCCTCCCTACTTCAATGACTCCAATATTAAGCACCTGGGAGCTGAATCCTGCCATGTTTCTGAGGAAAGTTGGGTTGGAGGATCAGCAGGAACTGTGTCTGGTAAAGAGAAACATACAAGTGACATGCACCAAGGACAGAAACTACCTGAGCTTTGCAGGAGCCCTGCTCAATCTTGCAGGGCCCTCCAGTGACTCACCATCATAAGCAAGTCCTAAAGGGTGACCCAGGTTCTCATCAAAACACTTACCACCTCAACAGATCCCTCCTCCATTCTTCACACTTCTCCCACAGGGTTGTTGTTGTTGTTAGGTGCCATCGAGTCGTATCTGACTCGTAGCGACCCTCATAGTGTTTTCAATGGCTGACTATTTCGGGATTGCCTTGGGAGTGGATTGCCAGGTCCTTCTCCCATTTTTGCAGTGCTGGGAATTGAACTTGGGACCTCAGAGACTGCAGCGCAGTGCTCTACCCGCTGAGCCAAATCCTAGCCCTCCCACGGGGTAGTGATTCCTTAAGAGTCCCTGACACCTAAATAGTGCTTTTTGGTTTATGAAGTGTCCCTCAACCCCTGACCATACCTGCTTCACTTACCCTGGTGCAGCATGGGGGGGATTGTTGCCCTTCCTCTGGAGATGAGGAAATAGGGGCCGAGAGGAACTTGGAGGCTCCCTCAGGATCACCCTGCTGGGCAAGAGGAGGACCAGGATAGCAACCTGACTCTTCTCAGGTGGGCATGCCCTCCTCATACCTGCCTTCTTGGGAAAGAGCCCTTCAAAGGCTTCACACCTGTCTCAAAGCCCACAGATGGCCTGCAAAGTGAAACCAGATGCTCTAGATTTCTTCGCTCTATCTCTGAGGATCCATAATCCTTTCCAGATTCTATTAGTAGCCTGGGCTGTGAAGCACTTCCACTCATGGCCACTCATGGCTGAGTACATGCCCACGTGTCTGAGTGGGTGAGACTCCAGTGCTCATTACCCACTCATCCTTGTTTCAGGCCTGCACCCCTTTCTCCCAGGCTGGGGCCATTTATCTAATCTCCTTCTCCTATCCCCAGGTATTCCACAGTTCTGGATTCTAGTAAATCCTCCCCCATGTTATTTGGTAGTAGGGGTAGATGTGGTGTCACTCAATAAGTTGTTGTTGTTAGGTGCTGTCTAGTTGTGTCCAACCCATAGTGACCCCCATAGGGTTTTCAATGGCTGTTTGTTTCAGGATAGCTTCAGAAGTGGGTTGCCACATCCTTCTCCCATTTTTGCAGTGCTGGGGATCAAACCTGGGTCCTCAGAAAGTGCAGAGCAACATTCTACCAACTGAGCTAAACTCCAGACCACATTCAATAAGTGGTTACTGAAAAATGTTGTTTCAATTGTTTCAGTAGCAAAAATTGAATTTTAGCATTCCATAATTCCCCAGTCTTTGTGTGTGTGTGTGTGTGTGTGTGTGTGTGTGTGAGAGAGAGAGAGAGAGAGAGAGAGAGAGAGAGAGAGAGAGAGAGAGACATTGCTACATGATTTAGCTACCTTTGGGAAAGTCTGTGTCCCATGCCCCCTTTACAGTGAATATTGGCTCTGAGAATTCCTGTTGTCATGACACCCATTGAACTTTGTTTGTCCAGCCTCCCCCACATGTAGTTGATTGTAAACCACAGTTCTGACCCTTGGTTCTTCACTATCTCAGCATTCTAGGTGTGGAACTGCCCTGTCCCTGAAGGCTACCTGCTTCTCATGAGCCTCTATCAGTTGCAAAAACAGACAGAATAGCTCCTCGCTCTTGTTTGGAAGTCTACTCAGAATATTCACTGGGTTCCCACTTTCCTGTCTGACAGTATTTCTGTTGTTTCTTAGCAGAGAAGACTCTGGTGTCCTTAGCTCAATGAAAGGTTCTGGGGCTAACCACAGCCCTGCCTCTGCCTCTTGATTTCCCTGGTGCAGGACAAGTCACATGGCCTTGTGGGCACAATTTCTCCTGTTAGAAATTTACAATAGCAGGAACCCAGCCAGAATCCAGTGACAGTAAAATAGAGACTTGTAGAAAGAATTCAGATGCAGACCTGGGCTTGGAGGGGAGGTTGTCAGAGTCTGAGCTAGAGAAGCTGAAAGCTGAGTCACATGACAGAGCTTCTAAAGGACCAAAGGAAGGAAGGGAAGATGAGAGCCATAAACATGAGGACCAAACCCTGAAGATATTCTGAGAGTTCATTTGCCATCCTTAACCTGAAAAGTCTCTCATTCTAGTTTCTTTGTTGTTGTTGTGTGCTGTTGAGTCATGTCCAACTCATAGCCACCCTATGTGGCTATGGGTTTTCAATGGCTGATTGTTTGGGGATTGCTTTGGGAGTGGATTGCCATGTCCTTCTCCCAGTCTTGCAGTGCTGGAGATCGAACCCAGAGCCTCAGAGAGTGAGGAACAGCACTCTACCAACTGAGCTAAGCCCCAGCCTAGTCTCACTAGGCCCATCAAATTGAGTACAACTTGGAAAGGGATGGAGTTGGCATGACAAACACTGAGAAATTTCACAGTAAAGATGTAAAGCAAATATAGAGTTTGCCATTTTCAAATTTTTTTAGAAAAGGTACAAAGGAAAAAATTAATGAAACAGATAAAACTTCTCAAAGAGTAATGTTTTATGAAAATTCTTTTTCTGTCTAATATTGTTGGGAAGCAGAGAGGGGAAAACAGATGTGAGATCATTTCCACATCATACTTATGATAAAAACTTTGACTGTCTTTATGAGATCCTCTTATGAACAACAACTCATCTTTCAGCTCGGAACAACTTTCAGTTTAGCATCTACAGCTTCCATATAAACTCACCAAACTACTCCCCATCCACACATTACTCACTTCCGAGCACAGTGGCCTTTAGAGTTCTTCATCCCCAAGGAAATAGTTCTTATTCAGGTAGAAATTTCCTATAGGAGCAAATCAGCACATTAGAGAGAACAAATGCAATTAGTTATCAGAAATAATTAGACATAAAAACAAAGACTAAAACTGTATTCAGTATCAGCTCAAAATGACTTGAAAGATGGAGTCGAGACGAGAAGAGAGAGAAGAAATCATTATCATAGTGATTGCAAATGGTGTACTATGTAGATATTCTTTCCTTGCATGGAGCAAGCCACCCTTGAACTCCCTCTTTGAGGCTTTGGCAAAAGTTGTTGGTTTTTTCTTGTTTGTTTTGTTTTTTCCTGAGGCAGCAGCACCAAACCTAATGCACTCATTGTCATAAAAGCCTGAGATTACATTATTTCTCCTAAATTGTTCACCAAATGAGATGGACTCCAGATAAAACTCAAAAGTGTGTCCTCCTGCTATCTTTAGCTTTCATTAAGAGAGAAAGTCAACAAAGATAACAAAGGGTCTGGCTGGGCATGAGCACAGCACGCTCCAACAGGAGCCCACACTTATGACTGTGGCCCACAGAGATAACTGCTCTTGGCTTTCTCCATGAGGTTCACTCTTAACCGCAGAGCACATGAAGGCAAAAATCCAAACAAAGTGTTAGTGGGAAACACTCAGTCCTTCGCCTGTCCTCTTACAGGCAGTTTGTGTTAAAATGTACCTGGGAGATGTTTTAGTCACATGTGGTAAGAGATGCCAACCTAGAAATGCCCATTATGAAGGAAGAATTTTTTACTCACAGATGCCTAGCATTGGGAGCTTGGCCATCATGCAAGACCACGTGGAGAGCTCCAGGGCAGTCAGGAGGCAGAAGGTGTAGGGTGGAAAGTACAGCTGAAAGCCTGTGCTATGGCTTTCACAGGAAGCAAGAAGCAAGGCAGGGGAGCAGCTTAGAAGTGGCAGCTTAGAAGTGGCTGTGGAAGTGGTCCCTAGGTGTTCAGTATCTGGCAGGGGGAATATTGCCTTGGGAAGTAGTTGGAGTGAGCGGGCTTTGGCTTGGTTGGTTTGCATAGGACAGCACACTTGTAGGCGAGTTGTTTCCTATTTCCAGGACTTATGGTAGCTAGTCCTGGGAGGGGCAGTCTCTCCAAGAGGCCCTAGTAGGTCAAAGTATCAAAAAGTGCAGAAAAATAAAACACATGCTTAGTACATACCTGATATCCAGCTCTGCCATTTTACTTTCTGCTTCCATCTCCAACAAGGGGCCTGCTGGCCAGTGTGAGTTCATTAGCCCCCAGGTGTGCTGTACTATCTCCTTATCTGTGCAGAGACCCTTCCCACAGCATAGCCTCATCACATGGCTAAAGCATCTTGGTTAAGAACCAGAGTTGGAGACACCTACATGTCAGGGTCACTGAGGAACTTTGCAAAAATATAGTCCTGTAAAAATTTTTTTGTGTGTGGTACTGGGAGATTAAACCCAAGGCACTTCTACCAAGAAGCTGCACTCCCAGCTCCTTCTTTATTTTTTACTCTGAGACAGGATCTCACTATGTTACACAGGCTGTCTCTGGCCTCAAACTTGCAATTCTCCTGCCTCTGCCTCTTGAGTCACTGGGATTATACACATGTGCCACTGTGCCTGGCAATCCTATAAAATTCTTTATGGCAAAAAATCAGTCTCACCCCAGACCCTTAGAATTAGGATTGCTGAAGGTGGAGCTAAGACCATGTGTAATCATTTTATATGTCAACTTAACTGAGCCACCGGTTGCCCAGATGTTTAGTTAAGCATTATTCTGGATGTGTCTGTGAAGACATTTCTTGATGAGAGCAACATTTAAATGGGGGAACTGAATAAAACAGATTACCCATTCCATTGTAGGTGGTTTTATTCCAATCTATGATACACCACTATATCCTGTGATTCTATCAAGTGCTTCAGAGCTGCAGTTTAAATCTGGGGTATGGATCCGCCAGCTTTCTGCCCCTCTTGTCCATGAAGTCTTCTCTGCTTCAGCTCTCATGCAATTCTTCTTGCTCTTGAATGCTTGGTGCCCTAATGATCAGAACTGTACATTTGTCTACATATACACCTACAGCCATACCACCCTGGCATTTGATCTTGTCAGATCTCAGAACCTAAGCAGGGGAGGGCCTGGTTAGTCCTTGGATGGGAGACTCTCTGGGAATACTAGGTGCTGTAGGCTTGGAAGAAGGAGCTGGCAGCCCACTCCTGAAACAACTAGCTATCAAAAACCTTATGAATAGCAGAGAAGCACTGACAATAGTATTTCGTCTGTTGTACACAATGTCGCAATGAATCAGACTCAACTTGAGGGCACCTAAAACAACAACATGTTTATAATCTCTTGATCACAGCAGCTACATATTAAGTCATAAAATTAGGTTGTATAAATCTTCCAAATTTATTCTTTTAAATCAACATTATAATCAAAATGAATTTTTAATCAAAATTATTTTGACTTTTCTAGATCCTTCACATTTCCCTACAAATTTTAGAATCAGCTTGCCAATTTCTGCAAAACTCTTTCTGGGATTTTCATTGAAAATGTATTAAGTCTATATAGATCAGTTTGAAGAGAATTGGCATTTTAATAGCATTGAGTCTTTCTATCTATAAGCATGGTATAATTTCTTATTTATTTAGGTTTCATTAATTTCTATAAGCAATGTTTTACATTTTTCATTGTACAAGTCTTACACATATTTTGTTAAATTTACCCCTTAGTATTTATTATTTTTGGCATCATTATAAATGGTATTATATTTCAGTTTCTTCATTAATTATATATAAAACATGATTTTTTTATGTTGGCCTTAATCCTGCAAACTTGCTAAATCCCTTATTAGTTCTGGTAGCTTTTTGTAAATTTCTTAGGATTTCTTTACATAGACCATCATATTAGTTACAAATAAGGATGGCTCTATTTCTTTTTTTGGCTAAAATTCTTGCTACAATCCTTTCTTCTTTTTAAAATTAGTGATATTAATTGTATAAAGAGGTTTCATTATGACATTTCCATATGTGCATACAGTGTACTTTGAGCATATTCAGCCCATCTGTTACTCTTTATTATCTCTCCCCACAGCTCTCCCCTTTCCCATTTCCTTCTATATTCCTCGTATTTCCTGTTTTAGTTTTAAGTCCTTCTCTTCAGCCCGCCCCCAGCTACCACATATGAATGAAAGCAAACAATGATTTTTCTGTCTGAGTTTGGCTTAATTCACTTAGCATGAAGGTTTTCAGTTCCATTTTCCTACCAAATGACATGATTTCATTCTTCTTTATGGCAGAGTAAAACTGCATTGTGTATATATGCCATATTTTCTTTATCCACTCATCTGTTGTTGAGCATCTAGGCTGCTTCTGCAATTTGGCTATTGTGAACAGTGCTATAATAAACATGAGTATGCCTGTGTCTCTGTTGGTAAGGTAGACAGATTTATTTTTTCCTTTCTGGTCTGTATTCCTGTTTTTTGTTTTTTGTTTTTTCCTAATCTCATTAGACTAGCTAGGCCCTATAGCACAATATTGAATAGAACCAAGTCTTCAAACCTGAACCCAAATCCTGATCCCATTTTAGTTCAAGCATTTAAAAAATTTTTTTCTGAACCTGAACCCAAATTGGAACCTGAACTTGAACCCAGTGAAAATTAGGTTTAGGTTCAGTTTTTGTTTTTTACTTTATTTTTCAATTTTTATACCATTAGCTATTTTTAAATTGAAAATTTAAATTTTTACTTATTTTTATACACATAGCCTGCCGCCGTACCACTGTGGCTTCCTATTTAGTCAGATCTCAGAGGCTAAGCCGGGTCTGGCCTGGTTAGTACTTGGGTGGGAGACCGCCTGGGAACACCAGGTGCTGTAGGCTTGGGAGAAGGACCCAGAAACCTCTCTGGAAAAAAAACAATCTGCCATTAAAAACCCTGTGAATAGCAGAGAAGCAGTAACAATACTATTTCAACTGTTGTACATAGGGTCGCTATGAATCAGATACTGATTCGATGGCACCTAACAACAACAACAATGTACACATAGGATTAAAATTTTAAACCCAAGCCCTCTAAGTTTTAACATATTGAACTCAAAGATAAACCCAATTTTTTGTGCATTTAAAGCTCTGAATAGATATGAGAGTAGACATCCTTACCTTGTTCCCAATCTTGGGGGGATTTTTAGTCTTACTACATTTAGTATAGGGCTGGGATTTAGCTCAGTTGGTAGAGCACTGCGCTGCAGTCTCTGAAGTCTCCAGTTCAATTCCCATTACCGCAAAAATGGGAACAGGGTCTGGCAATCCACTCCCAAGGCAATCCCGAAACAGTCAGCCATAGAAAACCCTATGAGGGTCACTATGAGTCGGATACCGACTCGACGGCACCTAACAACAACAACAACAACAACATTTAGTATGCCTGCACCCGTAGCTCTGTGGTGCTGATCCCATTAGATCTCGGAAGCTAAGCAGGGTCCGGCCTGGTTAGTACTTGGATAGGAGACCGCCAGATACTGTAGGCTAGGGAGAAGGACCCAGCAATCCACTCCCAAAAATCAATCCACCATTGAAAACCCTATGAACAGCAGAGAAGCACTGACAATAGTGTTACACGTGTTTGTATGTAGGGTGGCTATGAGTCTGATACCAACTCGATGGCACTTAACAACAACAACAACATTTAGTATGTTAACTATAGATTGCACGTGGATGCCCTTTTTGTAGGGTAGAATATTTCCTTTTATTCCTAGTTTCATGACAGGTGTTTTATTTTTGTTCTTGTGAATCAGTGTTGAATATTATCTAACTCTTTTTATGTATCCATTGAGATGGGATTAACTTCAGCCTACCAGTTTGTGACCAAAGACAAGGTATGTCACCTTTCTGGGCTTCAATTCTATTCTGTAAAATCAGAATAACAGCCCCAACTTTTCAAGGCAGCTATGAAGACAAAGAGAAAACACCTAGGAGGTGGCCTGGTGAGGAAAGTGTGGTCAGAATATGACCATCTCCATCATTTTGCCAGAGCGACTCACTCCTGCAGGCAGCCATGATTCACAGTGATCCACCCATCCCTGCAGAGGGCCCATTGCCTTCCCTCCCCATGCTCCCGGCCTCCAGCTGGTGCTGCAAGACCCACTTCCAGTGCTCACTTTCCTGACACAGCATCCTGCAGGAGCTGCCCCACACATTCTTTCTCCTCTGGGACCCTTCCGTTCTGCCCCGAGGCCCCCCGTGCTGGGCGGCTGAGGTGCTGTTTCTTTCAGCTGCCTGAGGGCAGGGGCCACGTGGCTCTTGCTGTGTTGGGCCACTCAGTGGGTACTCAGAGCTGCCCAAGAGGACACGTGTCTTCAACTGCATGTACCTGAAGTCTTCCCAATCTGCCACCTCCTGGCATTTTACCTCTCTTTGTCCATTTGCTGAAATCACCAGGCAGGCCCTGGCCGGCGACAAAATCTCACAGGCTCCTGTGCAAGAGGCCACTCCAACCAGACACTCGGCAGGTTCTGCTGAGCTCAGATCAGCATCTCATCACGTTTCCATCACAACACGGCGAGAAACGTGTGGCCGGCCCTTAGCAACGGTCTCTCAAGAAAGCTACCCCTAGAGAGAGCTCATTAAGTTAGCTGAGCACACGTGAGGCCCAATCTAAAAACAGATGCGTGCTGTCTGGAGCCTCACAAGGCACGTGGCAGAAGCTGGAAAGGGCAGGGACAGAGCTCTGCAAGCAATAAGCCAGGACAGGGACAGAGAGAGTTTGCTGGAAAGGCAGCCCTTGCGTGGGCCCTGGACTCCCTGGGCTGAAGACCCTGAGGTGGGACAGACCAGCTGCCTGCACCTCCCACCCCACACTCAGACTGACTGCTCCCAGGTCCCCCCATTGGGGAGCATTCCCCCACCCCCTTAAACCTTTTCTGTCATTTGGAGCCCAGGAAAGAGCACCACCTAGAACAAGCTGTGAAAACTGAAATAGTACAAATTTCAATTTTTAAATTCATTTCAGTCTAGAAGCCTCAGGCACCTACTGTGGTGCAAATATGTCGTGGGTGACACAGTCTTCACTCTTAAGAAGTCTAAAGGACACAGAGGATGTGTAATAAACACCCACAGTTCAGTGTAACCCACAGTAACTGCTCCAGTGGAGAAGAAGGTATGGCAGTCTGGAAGCTGAGGAGAGAAAAGAAGATAACACTGACTGGGAAATCAAGGAAGACTGCATGGAAGAAGCGGCATTTGCCTTTGACTTTGGCTCCTGACTCCTGACATTTACAAATTTCCTTTCTCGGTGTACAACTGAATTTGGCAGGTATTGGTTAAGTAGGTAAATAAAAGGAGTTCTGGGAACTTGGTTATAGGCTGTCCTCTGGTTGCCAAAAGCAACCCAGATATGCTGTGCCTCCTTTTGTCATTGGGGAACCAATTGGAAGGAGGTTAGAGGGACTGAGGCTTCTGAATACAGACCCCAGGACCCTGCAGCCTTGTATACTTTGCAGGTCTTCCCTCTTCCTTATGAAGACCTTGGGGTAAGACAGGCTCCTGGGCTCACTTTGGTGCAAAAACAGGCAAGCCGGCTGGGGCAGAATACCGTGGTGAGTTACTGCTTTTACAATGGTTTTGAATTGCAAGACAGTCTCAGCCACCTTCACTGAATGCTGTCTTTAAGCAAACTCAGCACAGCATTCTTCACTGGAGAATACAAAAGGCAACCTTCCTGCATGACAGGGGGCAAACTGGGAAGATGCAGCAAAGGGACCTGTGTTCTGCTCCAGCCAGGGTTCGTGTCTGGAGACAACCCAGAAAAGCAGCAAGGGAGGCGGTGTCTTTAAAATGAAGGTCATCTGCCAGGCGTGGGAGTGTACGCCTGTAATCCCAGCAGCTTGGGAGGCAGAGGCAGGAGGATTGCAAGTTCGAGACCAAAGGCAGTCTGTGTAATTTAGCAAGACTCTGTCTCAAAGAGTGAAAAAACAAATGGCCTGGGGGGTGCAGCTCAGTGGCACAGCACTTGCAAAGCATGCAAGCACGAGGCCCTGGGTTCAACCCTAGTGCTGCAAGAAAAAAAAATAATAGGAAGGTCATCAGGGCACGAGGAGCAAACACTCGCACACACACACAAGCTGTCAGATGTGCAACTTCTGGGAATAGCTGTCAAACCTGTAGGCCCTGGAACTTAGAGGCAGCAATGTCTGGGTCCTCAGAGGCAGTGGCTGGAGGAAGCGTGGAGAGAAGAAGGGGAGCCCCTGGGAGGTGCGTACTCTGAGGATCCTGCTACCATCTTCAAAGTGGCCAGCAGCCCCTGCCCCAGAGGCAGACACTCAAAGGCCTTCCTCTTTCTTGGAGAAGGCAGCTCTCATCCACGCTTGTAAAAGGACAAACACTCCAACCTGGGGCAGCAAGCCTGGCTGTCTTACCATTCAGCCTGTGGGCTAGACAAAGGTTGGCAACAAGGAGTCTGTGCCACCTGGAAATGGTGGCAAAGCTCTTTGACCAGAAAATGCTCTGTAAACTGCAAAGCACTTTATAAATGTTAGGGGTTTTTTGTTTTAAGGAAATTAGCGTCAACAATCACTACAGTTGGAGCAAGCATTCCTGGGTCCCAGTCTCTTACCAGCTGCTGCTCTTTGCTTTACTCAACCCCACCCCCCCCATTGCAAACTAGTTCTTCATTCATCCCTTTACTCAGTTCATTTGAGATACATTAATTGAGCACCTACCATGCGCTACTGACTCAATGGTACCTAACGACACCACCACCATGGGCTAGGTAATAGGCTCACCAAACTGAAGAAGACATGGATGATGTCCTTGAAAAATTCAGTCTGGTAAAAATGTTCTGAAGGTACTGGTCATGCAAAACACATAGAAGATCTGAAAGGAAACAGAAAATGGCTTTGTGTTTTGATTGATGGATTAGCTCTTATTTCAATTAGTCAGACATCTTATGCAATGAGGTCAGCTGGCTTGTGAGCAAGCTTCCCAACCCTGCAGGCCACACAAACACCAAACAACATTTAATTACTTCCTGTTTCACATGGTCCTGGTGGAGGCCAAGCAAGTTCTGCTTCCTGTGAGTGGAGCTTGGGCTCATTTTAGTACCACTCTCAGCTTCCCGCTGACCCAAATCCCTGTCTGACCCCAGGAGTTGAGACTTTGTGTTCCAGTTACAGAAATTCTAGGCCCCAGAATAGCCACACATGCTGACAATTCTTAACCCTGTCACTTCCTTCAGATGACCACAGTTCCCCTAAGCCCTCCTGCGTGGACAGGGCTAAGAGGGCCAGGAAAGGTCCCCAAGGGGAGGCGCGGACTCCCCGGCCTGGCATCCTGACATAGTGCTCGCTGCCCATGAGAGGACACAGGGGAAGGAGGCTTCTTAACTGTCCCCTGAGAAGTTTGAAACATAGGCAAAAAAATAAAAATGAAAATAAAAAAATTACATAAAAATTAATGGTGGAACTAAAACAGAATTCATTGGTTCTCAAAATGTGGTCTTAAGATCGCATCACATACAAACTCTCTAGAAGTGCACTGCTCAGGCCCCACCCCAGACCTGCTGAGTCAGAGAAACTCACAGTGAGGCCCAGAGACCTGTGTTGTATCAGGCCAACCGAGTGATTCCCCTGTATGCCAACGTCCGAGCAGCACTTACGTGACTGGAATGTAAGTCCTCGTGGACAGGGGCTTGGTCTGTGCTCACAGATTCCATCTCCCAGTACATGGGAGAGTTACTGCTATTCAACTGATAATTGAGAAAGGAGAGAAAGACAGAAGGTAAGGAAAGACTGCAAGAGAGAGAAGAAAAGATGCAAATATGACACACTGAATGGTCAGCACCATGACTGCTGCCATCCGGAATGTCCTAGATCCTGGGGAGTTCAGAGAACATGGTCACTTTTGCGTCAGACCTTGAACCACACCACATCCTTTCTTCCTCAGTCAGGCTGCTAGGAACGGAAGTCTGTTACTCAGGACAGGTGAGTCAGCTCTAGATCAGCCCAGGAAGCACCTGAAATTTCTCTTTGATTCTCTTTGATTAAATTACCTCTCCCTTTGGGATTCCCCTCATTTCTGATGCTAAGACCTTCTTGTTATTCACAGGCTCCTTCGGGCCCCTCATCCTGAAGGAAACCAGAGGGGGGAGGATGGAGCTCCAAACTCTCCCACATTCTTCCATAATGTGTCTTGATATGACCAGTGTCAAGTCTGCAGAATGAGCTGATGAACAGCTTCTCACTGTGGTGTGAACGTACCTCTCAAGGGCAGTTAGTGTATGACACCACCCCCATGCCCAAGAGCACTTACCCTATCACAGAGCCTGTGCTTTAAGCCAAAAGCAATAATTATAGAAATCTGGTACTGGTAGAGAACTTTACAGCACAGCCAGCCTGACCTTTCACCTCCAATGGAAAATTTGCAGCTCCTAATCCCGACTCGACAGCACCTAACAACAACAACAACAATCTAATGCAGGGGGAATCACAATCCCTGACTTCAAACTTTACTACAAGACAGTGGTTGCAAAAACAGCTTGGTACTGGCACAAAAATAGGCCCGAAGACATCTGGAATAGAATAGAAGACCCAGACATACCTCAACACACCTATAGCCACCTTATTTTTGACAAAAAAGCAAAGCAAGTAAACTGGAAGAAGGACAGCCTCTTCAACAAATGGTGCTGGGAAACATGGTCGTCCACATGCAGAAAAATGAAAGTGGATCCACATTTCTCAATATACACGAGAGTTAACTCAAAATGGATAAAAGATCTCAACATAAAACCAGAAACTTTAAAACTCATAGAAGGCAAGATAGGCAATACACTCCAT
>VMDO01019251.1:27500-40075 GCA_007922755.1 Pedetes capensis | reverse complement strand
AAAAAAATTCAGTTCCCAAGAGAACAGTGATAGTGTAATAATGTGAAACTTTTTACCTAGAGTATATTGCATTAAATTAGTACTGCTGAAACAAAGTTGAGGATTTACAATAACACCTAGTAGTTCCTTCTAATGTACATATAAATAAAATTCATGGAAGCTTTTTATATTACCTGTTTTATGGCCTTATACATTGAACCAAATGAAAACTGAATCTCCATTCCATATCTCATCCTTATCTCTAGACAAACCCTATTCTTATTTTCAAGATAAGAGGTTTTAAATGTCCATATTTCTTAAGCCACATTCGAGGAAATCATGTCTCAATTTTAGATGTTATCTCACTTCATCTTGTACATGAAACTCCAGAAGATTTAATATTGGCATTGATCATCTGTCAAACCCTTCACATGTCCTTCAAACCAATCAAATTTGGAATTCTCAATGTTTCTCATGTCGATAAAATAAGGTACAGAATTAGTAGACTTGATGCCGACCTGTTTCTTCCTTTCCACACTGGACTTTTAGTTGCCATTTGGGTTGGGTTTAGAAGATGGGGAAGTAGAGACATTTCTTGGCCTGAGTCTCTAACAGTAGAGATGTAGAAGAGAGAGAGAGACCACAAGGAGACCGGCTGTTGACTGCAGGGCATTCCCGCCTGCCCTGGTGGTGGCGTTAGTTGGATTTGGGGCAGCAGAGGTATTCTGGGACGAGTTACTTGAAAATGGCACAACAGCTGTTTGGTTTGAATAAATCTAAAATACACAAAAAATTACACTGATAAATTTTCACCAATGTCACAAGTATTTCCACATACACTCAAATACACGATCAAAGCAAGTCATAATTAAGTGATTTTCTTTTCACTCCTGGGAATTGAACACAGAGCCTCAAGCATGCTAAGTAGGAACTCTACCATTGAGCTACAATCCCTGCCTAACCCCTTAGATATCTTTAAGATTGCTTTTTTTCCCATTATTCTCTTACCCACATCATTAAATTCTGAAATCTTGCTTGGTCCCACAAGGCTATTCTCTTTAGTTTCAAAAATCCCTATTCATACCTAGAGAATGGAAATAGTAACAACAACAACAAAAAGTTCTTCAAACTATATAATTCCCAACAGTGTGACTATGTTTAATTCTGTACAAAGAAATAAAAGACCAAATTAACTAATCCAGTTTCTGACACTATATGGACTCATTGGCATTGCAATAAGGTTTCTGATTCACCTAGAAAAGGGCACACTTTAAAGTTGCATTAAAAATTTGGACTTTAAAATACTCTGATTTGCGATTCATAGTACTAGGATTAATTGGGTCACTGTCGATCCTAGATGTGCTAGGTAACTTTCACAAACCCATTTCATGTAACCTGGGTACTTACCCTTAACCTTTAACTTAAGGATTCTGGACACTGGTATCTTATCTGAGTATCTTAGCCTTTAATTAAAGGGGACACTAAGTATCTTATCTGTTCCTTTGAAATCTTGAAATCGTAACTCTTCTCAAAAATTAGCCACAATATGTTTTAAATTGGGGGGGGGGGCGGGGGAAGCCCTTGCACTAAGCCAGAATGACTTCAGACAAAACACGAAGTCAAAAATGCCTTCACAAAAGACACTGAAAAGGTTTGGTGTTAAATTTCACCAGTAGCGCCCCCACTGCCTGGTCACTAGCTCAGTGCTGTGGCCAAAAATCAAGGTTCCCCCAGTGTCCCAGCATCCCGGTGGCATCATTCCCCACTGATTTTCCGAGCCACGAAATGCACAGTCCAGCCGGGCACGTGATAATCTCTTCTTTGTCATGGAACAAAGGCAGATCGGAGTTTTCAGCTCTCACTGCAAGGGAGGGTTTTACAAGGGCTTCCGATTACAGGCGGGAGGGAGGACTACGTGGCACCAAGCAAGAGTCTGAGCCACAAGTATATTCGGCTGCCTATTAATCCGAAGATAAAACCCTCCTACATCAGCACTAGCGCTTTTTGTTGTAACCCTAGTAAGGCCATTAAGCAAATATTGACTAAAGAAATGTACAAATTGTATCCAAAGTGGACTAACCACAACAAAAATCTCAATCACGTCAAATGTATTTATTGGGCACCTACTGTATGTAACATTGAGCCTGTCAGATCAGGAATTGGCACTCTCATGAAAAGGAAAGCTTTAATACGATAAATTACTTAAAATAGAGCTCCCATTTTGGGACCCCTGAGGGTAACCTGTTCTTTATTCATACAAAGAGCTTTAGTAAAGCAGGTGACTTTTTTTAAAAAATACAGCCCAGTGCTTCAATCGAAAAATCTAAAGGTCCTCTACAATACCATCAGCAACAAAAAAATGCTAATCTATTAAATTGACATTAAACAAAATATTTCCCCACCAAGTCACCTTCATTCGCTTAGCTACAACCTCCCTCCTAAAATTTTTTGGGGGCAATCTGTTTAGAGGGATGAGACGCGAGTGAGTAGATCAGGTCGTTTCTTGCAGCCGCGCCCCTCCCCCACGGGGGAATTGAAAAAGGCTTCAGAGCGCAGCGGACGGGCAGCAAGACAACAATAGGGTACAGTTACCCAGCCCGCGGTGGGGAAAACGAAGAGCGCTTCACGCTCTGGGGCTGCGCTCCCAGGTGAGCCTGGAGGCTGAGTGTCTGGGGACCAGAGACCGGGCACTCCCAACTTTTCAGGAGAAAAGCCCCAGAGACTCCTCAGAAAACACCAACCGAAGGCGGTGGAAAGCCAGCCGGCTGCCCCACCCCCGCCCTCCAAGCCCGAAGTGCCGGGGCGAGATGCCCCCGCGCCCGCCCCCACTCCGGTCTTCCAGTCGGAGCCCTGGTCTCCCTGTGAGCGCTGCGCATTCAACCTCCGGGCAGCGCAGCGCCTCTCCGAGTGCCCGCGCTCTGGGCGAGGTCGGCTCCCGGGACAGGATCTGGGAGGCGGCGGCGGTGGCGGGACCCGGACAAAGCCTGGGGGACACTTGGGACAGAAACGTCCCACCACGCCACCTATCTAGAGCTAGTCAATTTGGCCAGCATGGGGCTCCTAAGGTAACAAGGGATGGACATAAGGTCGCGCTGCGGAGAGAGCAGCGTCGGGAGAGGGTCCCTACCTAGGCTTCGGCCCCAAGTCCCCCAGGGCTGGAGTAGGAGGTAGGGCCAGCTCGCCCGGGCTTCCTCGGGATCCCCAAACCAGTTCCGACGGTGGAGGATGGGCGCGAGCCGCGCTCCCAGAAGGGGACCATCCCCTCTTTGTGTGGTACGCGGCGAGCGCGAAGGCACCCCGTGGGGGCGGGTGGGGACAGCCGCGCAAGGGAGTTACGAGTGGGGTCCGCACTACCCTTCCCGTGGTCAGCTGTACAAAATTCTCTCTCCGGGTCCCAGTGCGCGGCCTAGGACGGCGCTCCGTCCCCTCCCCCCGGCGCGGCCCGCGAGCCCCGTCCGCACCGGGGCCTCACCTGCGTGGGTAGGAGGAGGGCCAGAAGCAGCAGTCCCAGCCCCAGCCTGGCCACCATGGCTCTGCCCATGTCCGCTCCGTCGGTGCGCGGCGCGTCTGGATGGATGCTGGGTGCGTGGAGAAGGCTCGGCTCCGGGGCGCAGGCAAGGTAGGGAGCGCGGCGCGCCGGCGGGACGTTATATACCCCGGCAGCCACAATAGCCGTGACGTGCGCGCCCGCCCACCCGCGCTCCCCTCCCCCCGCCGCCACCTCCCCGCCTTCCCCGCCCCCCGCCCGGCTCCCCGAGCCCCCTCCCCCGCCGCCGCCGCCTCCAGGCCCCGGCCGACCAGGATGTCCCCTAGAGGCCGCCGCGGCAGGTGGGCGGGCGCCGCGGGCATCTGGCAGTGGGCGTGCGTTTCCCGGAGCGGGCGGTGTGCGGGTGCCCGGCGACTCCCACGCAGGACCCGGGCGAGCACGCGAACCACACACGCCGCGCTCCCGGCCAAACCCAAGTTTCCTTTGTTTCCCCGGACCTGCCATCTTCCCCCCAAAATGGAAAAGTGGGAGCCTTGGACGCGGCGGGGACTCCCTCAGGTTGGGTTTTCTCAGGTTCCCGCCGCGGAGGTTGGGGAACAGGACGGACTTAGCAGCCCCGGTGCCCTGGCGCTGCCCCCTTGGCCACGGGACCCGGGCGTCGCGGGCGGCGCAGAGCGCTGTGTGCGCTCGGCCCCTCGGCCGCCCCCAGCCCCGGCCGCTCTCTTTGTGTTCTGAGGTCCTCACGTCCTGCGGGCGGGGTGCGCTCGCCCGGGTGTCGCTGGCCCGCATCCTCCCCCGGGCTGGAGAGCCGCCCGCTGGGCGCGGCCGCGCGGCGGGTCACTGCAAAGCACCGGGTTTCGGTCCCATGCTCTCGTGCCTGCCAAGGCTGGCGGACGGCGACGAGGAGACCGCCCACCCTGGGGAGTTCCTTCCTCGCCTCCCGACTTAGGTCCCAGGTCATATTGAGAGAGCAGGGACCTCCCGGGCTGTCCCACCAGAATTTGCTGCCCCTCTTGAATTTGTGGGGAGATACTTCTTTGGTCTCTATTGCTATATATGTGCTCGTCATTCGCTTAAGCAGCAAACGCTTTCAGGATAAAGCCATTTACTTTTCCACCGTTGCTATTAAGTAATTTAACAAAGTGGTGCAAGTAGATTAGTCATCATTCTGCAAATTTTAATGGAATATTTCTTCCAATCATTATATTGTGAAAACTTTAAAGGAAAACTTGAAATGTTAGTGATGGAATTTTTTGTTTAAATTTTAATAGCAAGACTTCATCCATCCTATTTAAATTTGAGACCAAGTGTTTTGCCGTCTTTAAAGCAAAACAGACCATAACTAGTAAGGATGTGAATTGAAGTTTCACTTTTGCAGAACGGCCTCGCCTCGTAAAAACAAGGTTGGTTTTATGGAAGAAAAGTGACAATAGAATCCGCAGTAGTTGGTCTGTGACTGATTCAGACTGAGCCTTAATGGTCAGCCACTGTAGCTCAGTAACTTTCCACGTTTGGGATGTGCTTGGGAACACAGGAATTCTGTCCAGCACCAACGGACTTTCCTGTTTAACAGTTACCACATTGTATAGAAATGCCGCGTTTGTGCCCAGCTTCTCCACTCCTCTGCAAGGGTGAAAAAAGGACCATTCGTGATTCAAGAGCGCCTGATTCCAAGGCCCCTGCCTTGGGAGGTGGTGCACCAGAACCTGCATGTTGAACTCACTGGTGGTATTCATATAGTATGCATAGGCTACACATTTTGTCCATCTTTTTCCCCCTCTACTTCTCTTTCCTTTTCTCTGCTCTTACTTCCCCTCCCTCCTCCCTCTTCCTCTTGGTATTTGCTTGAGGAGTTGGGCTAGTGGAGTGGTGAAGAAAACAGCCTCCGAGCCCCTGCGCCTGTGCAAGAAGATCACAGGTTCCAGGCCACAGGCAGTCGCAATTTACCAAGACCCTATCTCAAGATAAAAATTAGAGCAGGGTGTGGTGGCCCACGCCTGTAATCCCAGCGGCTCGGGAGGCAGAGGTGGGAGGATTGCAAGTTCGAGACCAGAGGTAGTCTTTGTAATTTAGCGAGACCCTGTCTCTAAAAGTAAAAATTGGGCTGGGGGTGCAGCTCAGTGGTCCAGCACTTGCAGAGAATGCAGGTGCGAGGCCCTGGGTTCAACCCCCAGTACTGCAAAAAAAAAAAAAAAAAAAAAGAAAAGAAAAGAAAAAGAAAAAGAAAGAAAGATAAAAATTAGAAAGGTGCACTGGGGTGAGGGAAGCTCAGTGGTAGAGCACTTGCCTAGCATGCTCAAGGTCCTGGGTTCAACCCCAGAGTGCTCAGAAATAGGGGGCGGGGGAGGTCTCTAGAGCCATGTTGCCCCACTTCAGATGTTGACTGTGCTGCTTTTACTTGAGGCAAAAGCCTCAGTTTCTTCATCTGTAAAATGGAGACGATAATACCATTATTAGTTAGTTATTAAAGAATTATTGTATATATAAGTGTTAGGCCCAGCATGGTGGTGCATGCCTGTAATCCCAGCCACTCAGGAGGCAGAGACAGGAGGATTATGGGTAGGGTGCAGCTCAGTGGTACAGCACTTGCAAAGCATGCAAGCTGGAGGCCCTGGGTTCAACCCCCAGTACTGAAAAAAAATTATAAGTGTTAGAATAGTGCCTTCCTCATAGTGGTAGCTCACTTGATATTTGCAATTCCACTTAAGGTACCAGGAACCAGAGATATTTGCCATCTTTTCAGTTGTATCATTCATGAAAGAAATACTAAGCTGCATATAATACCCCACGTTGGTAAGGCACTTGGGATCTACACTTTATGAACTATATCCTCACCTGCTAAAGAGACAGCAAAGCTCACAGAACAACCCCCACCCCCACTCCTACCTTTCTCTCTACCGAGAAGTTCCCCTGAGCATGCTACAGCAGGTGTCACCGAAGACAGGTGATTCTGTGCCCTGAAGGTTTAGCCCAGGTGGAAGTCCTCTTTACCCATCCCCACTTAACTTCCTATACAGCAGAAACTCAAGACAACCACCTAAAAATTCTCCTGTGGTGTTCTATTTGTTTGTGCATCCTTCTTCCTATTCTTCCTCCTCTTCTCCTGGTTCTCTGTAGTTTATTTGCCAATAAGAACTCCTGCCTTTGGACTAAATGGGGAATCTTACCAGTTATCCTAGAGATTTTAAGACACATGTTGAATTTCTATTTTATAGAGAAAACATTGCATAGAATGATTTTAAAATTGATTGATTGCATACGGTGATGTATGTGTAAAAAATCATAACTTAGGGGGTTTTTGTTTGTTTTGTTTTTTCTTAGATGGAGTCTTACTGTGTAGACCAGGCTGGCCTCAAAGTCACTATGTAGGACATGCTGGCTTCCAACTGGTGATCCTCCTGCCCTAGCCTCCCGTGCACTGGCATTACAGGTGCCTGGCTCTGTGACCTGTTTTTTTTTTTTTTCTTCCGGTAGTCGGGGTTGAACCCAGGGCCTGGCGCTTGCATGCTTTACAAGTGCTGGACCACTGAGCTGCACCCCAGCCCATTTTTTTATACTTTTTGAGACAGGGTCTCACTAAGTTACCCATACTGCCTCTAGTATCGAACTTGTGATCCTCCTGCCTCCACCTCTGGAGCCACTGGGATTACAGGCATGCCCCACCGCACCCAGCTGTGACCTTTTTAAACATGTCTTTTCTCCTCTAAATCATTCTATAAGAGCCATACCTACAATTTCTGACTGCTGAACTGAAAGGAATGCTGGAGAACCAGATTTATACAGCACACTTTGGACTCTAGGGTCAACCCTGGATTTAATTCCTGCTCCATCACTTTCTAACGGACTTACTTTAGTTGAGCTTCCCAACTCCCTAATATCTCAAGGTCCTCATCTATAAAAGGGGCCAAACAATGCCTCCTGTGCAGGGATATGCTCTTAACTGAGTTAATGTGTATATTTACCTGGCCATGACCACAAAGCCTGTAATCCCTGTGACTGGGGAGAATGAGTCAGGAGGATCATGAATTTGAAGCCAGAGGCAGCCTGCACAATTTAGTAAGACCATGTTTCAAAAGAAAAAAGAGGCTGGGGAGCAGTTCTGGGGTAGCATTCTTGCTTAGCATGTGTAAGGCCCTGGGTTCAAATGCAAGCACAACTAAAAAAAGTAAAATTAGAAAAAGGTGTATATTTGGCAGAGCAGTTGATATGTAGTTGTTTTTGTTAGGTGCCATCGAGTCAGGTACAACTCATGGAGACCCTACTTACACCCAAATAAAACACTCCTCGACATTGTGCCATGCCTGGCACTATGTCAGTGCTTCTCTGCTATTCATAGGATTTTCAATGGCTGATTGTTTCAGGAGTGGACTGCCAGGTCCTTTTCCTGTTTTTGCCATGCTGGGGATCGAACCCAGGGACTCAGAGCAGCACTCTACCAGCTGACCTAAACCTCAGCACATAGTAAGGACTCACTAAGTCACCACTTCTATTGCCATATTCATTATAGTGTGGCCTTTTAAGTCATTCACATACATAGCATTTCCTCTTTTTTTCAACCATCTTTGCATGTGACATTTCATTTGTACATCTGTGAGGTCAGTAGGGCAGATGGCATTAGTATCATTTTCATATCTGCAGCACAGAGAAGTAACTTGCCAAATGCCACATACCCAGCTGTGGTACCACACCTTAAGCTACAAGCAAAGTTTCCTAACCCAAGTCTCAAATCTTTTCTGCTTTGCCAACAAGTAGACCCTGCCCTACCTATCCCATATCCTCTGTACCTAAGCACTCAATTTATATTTAATGGTTAAGTGGACTAATATCAAGAGAGCAGGTTAATTTACTTTTTAAGGTAAAATAAGGAATCTTATTTCTAGGGAAATAGAATATACAGGGATAAATTATTTGACATTTTTAGCAGTTTTCAGCAAATGAATATGAGTTGTAATATTAACCCAATAAAAGTATATTCTCTGAGTGTATTTTTATTTATGTTCACAATATTCTTTTCTTCCTTAATTCTTTGCCACCCTGCACTTGCATGGCATTGACTATTCCTATTTATCTTGGTCTTTTAGCTAAGCTTTATTCCCCACTCCAGCCTGATCTAACCATGAGATGGTAGTGAAGGTAACAAAGTGGGTTTACATTTCTGATGAGGTCCTAAGTCCCTACTGGGGCATGTTGAAGCGTTTGGTGGAGTCACAGCCTCTCTGTGGGGATGTGCTGCCCCCTGCTGGCCACAGGGATTCTCAGCTCTCATTGTCAAAACAAAATCTCTTTTGTGCTGACTATAAAAAGCCTTGAATTTTTGAAGCCTTCAGAAGCTAAGAAACCACGAGTTTCTTTTACAGGTAGTTCCTTTTTGACCCTATGGAGTCACTCAAATTCTCTCAAGTCTTCAGCATCATCCAAATAGAAAACAAATGTAAATAGAAATAATCGGGACTATTTTTAGATGTAAATTGAGTAACAGACACCTACCTCAAAGCATCGGAAGGGTTTATTGTTGTTTAAGGAAATGAAATAAAAAGAAGGAAACCTTAATCTCTTTGTCCAACATTTAAGTGCATTGTTTCCTTTGTGTTGCCTTTGTTGTTGTTGGGTGCTGTCAGGTCAGGTCCTACTCACAGCAACTCTCATAGCTTTCTCAGTGGCTGATTGTGTCTGGAATGCTTGGGGAGTGGGGTTATACTCCTTCTTCCACTTTTGCGGTGTTGGCAAGGATGTGAGAAAGTAGGCCCTCTCGCAGATGCTGATGGGATTATGGAAAGGACATTGACATCTATCAGTGTTAATATGGTATGTCCCTTTTGACCTGGCAATTCTAATTTTAGGAATTCAGTCTACAGATAAACTCACACAAATGCAACAAGAGTGATTTCTAAAGATTTGTTGCAGCACTGTTTGTAACAGTAAAGGATTAGAAATCACCTAATTATCCAAAAATAGAGATCTGATTAAAGAAACAATTGTTGTTGTTGTTGTTAGGTGCTGTTGAGTCGGTATCCGACTCATAGCGACCCCTCATAGGGTTTTCAATGACTGACTGTTTCGGGATTGCCTTGGGAGTGGATTGCCAGGTCCTTCTCCCATTTTTGCGGTGCTCGGAATTGAACTCGGGACCTCAGAGACTGCAGCTCAGCGCTCTACCAATTGAGCTAAATCCCAGCCCAAAGAAACAATAGCATATCTATATTATAAAATATTTTAAAGTCACTAAAAAGTACAAAAGAGCACAATATATACTATAGGGAAACATCTCTCTGATAATTTTCTTTCAGTGCTGAAGGGTTGACCCCAGGGTCTGAAACATGCTAGGAAAGCACTCCACCGCTGAGCTGCACCCCAGCCCCACCCCATTTCTCTATTTTTTTATTTTGACACAAGTTCTCACTAAGTTGCACAAGCTGCCTCTGGCCTCAAACTTGTGATCCTCCTGCCTCAGCCCCTCAAGTCACTGGGACTACAGGTACGTGCCACAGCACCCACCTCCTGTGACAAATTCTTATGTGAAAAAAGCAAGATATACACTGTGTATAATATGGTACTTTGTTTTTTAAAAAATCAGTCAAAGAAAAAGTATTTTCAAACAGAAATAGAAGAAATTAATAGTCCTTGCCACTGAGGAGGGGAACAATGTGCTCAGGGCACAAGAATTGAGACAGGATAGAAAGATAGGGAAATGTGGGGCATATGAGAAGGGAAAGAGCTTTCACCCCAGAATCTACCTCAGTCTCACCAACTGAGAGTTGAGAACTTTGACACAACCACCAAAAAACTGCTGTGAGCTGTACCACTACTGGGAATATAACCAAAGGGAGACAAGTCAGCATACCACAGAGACACCTGCATCTCCATATGCAATGCAGCACTTTTCACAATAGCAAGGATATGGAACCAACCAAGATGCCCATCAACAGAAGAATAGATTAAAAAAAAAATCTATGGTGAGCCAGCGTGGTGGCACACGCCTGTAAGTCCAGTGACTTGGGAGGTGGAGGCAGGAGGATCACAAGTTCCAGACCAGAGGCAGTCTGTGTAACTTAGTGAGACCCTGTCTCAAAAAGTTAAAAAATGGGCTGGGGGTGCAGCTCAGTGGTACAGCACTTGCAAAGCATGCAAGTGCCAGGCCCTGGGTTCAACCCCGACTACCGCAACAATAACAACAACAACAACAAAAACCAATGGTACATATACACAATGGACTACTACTCAGCAATAAAAAAATGAAATATCATTTGCAACAAAATGGATAGAACTGGAGAACATCATCTTAAGTGAACAAACACAAACTCAAAAAGAGAAACACCGCATGTTCTCACTCATATGTGGGAGCTCAATCATACTTAAAGGAAGAAAAAAAATCCTATGCATAAATTGATATATAAAAAATGCACAATTAAATTTAGTGAAGAAGGGACAATATAAAGAGTAGAAAGAAGGAGGGCGGGAACTAGCAGTGAGAAGTGAGGATTGGGAAAGGCGTGTTGGGGAGAAGGGCCAATGTGGTGGGATGAATGGGGAGAGGACAATCTCAATGTAACCAGTGCAATGTCATGAGTACGTTGGAAAAACAGGGGAATACATAACCCAAATAAGCATGAGTTTTACTACATATTAGCTGTAAGGTTCCATAGACTTTATGGGTTGATGAAAGTGTTGCCAGAAGTGATGTAAAGCATGCATAATGATAAAAGCCAATGCTGTATTACTCTGTACCCCATCATCATTTAGTAATAAAGGGGGAAAAAAACTGCTGTGAGGACTACCTGCATCAAGATGTTATTTTGGAGAGACGTTTTAAGTAATGAAAATGGTAAAAAATTAATAAGCCATGCTTGGTGTCAAAAATGTGTATAACGTTGAGTTTGACCTTGTTTTCCCCTCTGTGATTCTGTGCTTCTTTGAGACATAACCAAGGAGCTCCCTCATGATGTTTTTCTTAAATCTAAACAAGGGAACTTCTTTTGATCTTGTTGGTACCACCCTAGCCCATGACAGGGGCCTTTCTAGGCACTTGAGGCTCACATCGCCCTGGGCACCCAGGGCTGACATGACGTGGGGTGTGCCTTAGGTTAAAGAAACTGGAGAGAACACATGCCCAGGGACTTTCTCTTTTAGGCTTTCCTGGGAAGGCCATATCCATGTGTTGGATGTCCATCTCTCTGAGGGCCCACATGTATTCTGAAATGTGGACTTAATAAACTCTACAACCAAAATTTCTAATAAAATAAAATAAAAAAATAAACTCTACAACCTTGCTTCGCTCTCACAGACTCATCCTGAAATTCTCTTCAGTGATGAAGCCAAGGTATTGGTTGAACCTGAGTGGAGGATCCAGTTAGGGGAGCCCCTCTCTGAGCTGTTCCTCCCTGCTGTGCCATCCATGACAAAATGAGATGCTTTTTTTCATAGTATACCAGTTTGCACCATTACTTATTCACAAATAGATAAAAGTAGTTAAATTAACAAGTCAGTACATTCTGTGGTCTTTCCCTCCCTGACTCCCACAAAGCAAATCTGTGGGAAGCCAGTTTCTCCCAAATTGCATCCCCTCCCTACCCCACCCCAAGGTTCTCCTTCCATCACTCACAGGCTCTTGGACAGAAATTATAGCCTTGCCTCAGTCCTCCCATCCTGCGACAACTGTGAGGCCACATTCCTTCAGGTCCAGATGGCGCACACAAAGAAGCTTTCAGAAAAATGACGAATTAAGCTGTAGTAAAAGTAAAGAGAAATCACTTGGCAAACACCAGCTTCCACGTTTTGTTCTCCCTGCTGTTGACTCAAATTATGGAGTTGGAGGGGGAAGAAAAGCTTTGGTGGGCAGAGAAAGGCCTGAGCTGGCTGGGCTCATGCATGTAAAAAGGCCCTTTCTAAGATTCCCCGCCCACCTCTGGGCAAGAGGCAGAGTCAAGGCCTAATTGGGATAATTAAGTTCTAGCAGAAATGAAATCCCACTTCCACCTCACAAAAAGTCTCCAGACCACAAAAGTGCTACATCATTTGCCATTTGCAGGCAGACCCTCAAATCATCCTCTGCTTGGAAATAATGAAATTAGAAGAGTGGAAAATTACATGTATATTTTACTCCCATATGATT